>MU378360.1:0-38585 GCA_022495175.1 Hypoxylon argillaceum | reverse complement strand
GTGAATAACCTTCCGTTTTGGGCGGGGCGCTCGGATTTTAGACGTATATATATCGGTGTTGGGTTTTCGCATTCCAGTCACACTATACCCTCTTTTTTTTTTTTGTTTTTTTTTTTTTGCGCGGCGCGCATTCGATGTCAACGTACGAATCTGTCCGAATGACAGTGTCTCCACCGAAATCGTACCAGCGACTTGCCATATCAGAGTCGAGATAGGGTTGTTTTAAGGTATGGGTGCGGAGCTATCGAGTCGCAGTCGGTTAGCGAAAGGGGAGAGCTAGAGTTAGGACTGCGGCGCATGACGAACCTGGATACTCCGGACGCTCCCATCGTCGCTGCGTTCGACAGCCGCCCAGGCCGTTGCTGCCAGCCACAGCGCTGACAAGGCTGTAAATCGCATTTTGTTCGGGTTGTCAAAATTACAAGTCGCGAGGGAACGGGAAGAACTAAAAGGGGGCGGACAAACGAAGTCGCGCGAGAAGAAATCAGGAGCAAAAAAAGGGAGAAGAGACAAGAGAGCGCGATTGAACAGAGGCACAACACCAGAGGGCAATGCTAATAGTAGAATTAAAGCCCGCCGGGCCAGTTCAGCGAATATGTTCACAGTTCCAGACCAACGATGGTAGCGTTTAGGGATTTGACTGATAGCTGGCCTTTCCTGCCTCACCATGCTCCTGACAGGCTAGAAAGCAAAAATCCGGGGTCCGCTGTCCAATGACAGCGCAAATTGCAGGCAAGCTACCCTGGTCTAGCGTCATCTAGTGGTGCTATTTTGACCCAGGCGGACCCATGATGCGTAAGCCACAGTAACTACCATTACCTGGTAGTTTCACATGTTTTCTGTGGCTTTAAGGTATTTATGAGGGTACAGTGTCATACGGTGTACAGCAGACTGTACTACTTATTAGGTAAGCGTGCTAAGTACGTCAGAGGTTTTTTACCAAGCCAGGTTCCATTTTGGCAATAATCCACCCGACCTCCATACTATCTATTCTATCTAGTCTAGGCAGTTCCAGTTATCATCCATCATTAAGATTGGTAAATCGCATCGCATCGCAAGATCCAGAGTTTATCCATTGCAGGAAAGCTGTTTTTCGCCTCCCCTCCTTCTATATCACAATTTCAGGATTCCTCTACTACTTAATGGAGTAGTCCTCCCAAACAAGATGCTGCAGATAGCGAGCAGTCAATCGCCAGTGGGCTCCATCATCTTCGCATGCATCGCCCTCACCGTCCTATCCATCGTCGTTCTCCTAATACTCAGACGATATCTACCCCTACGAACGACGCCCGCCTATTTACTTGTCCCTGTCTTCTTCGGGCTTTGGCTCCCTGCGAGTATCGTCCTACTTGTTCCGATCGACCTCGCCTCCAATGCAAGCCCCGACGATGAGGCTATCAGGGGTATCTGGCTCCCCGACCGAGCCTTGTTGGTCGCATGGAGGATATCATACTGGCTTACATTTGCCCTCACATGGTGAGTCGCGTTGCCTATTCTTTTCTCTCGATATCCGCTGACCCGATACACCCCCAGGTTCATCTTTCCCATCTTCGCCGAATATTCCGATGCAGGGTACCGAGAACCCAAGGACCGACTGATCTATTCTCTACATCAAAATGCCCAGTACTATGCCATCGTCCTCGGATCTGGAATTCTTGGACTCGTATACTTCTTTATTTCTTACGAGCCTTCTTTCAAATCGGTGAAGGGTTTGATCATGGCTCTTGCCTACTGCTGGGGTTTGATCCTAGCTATCTATCTAATGGGCCACGGCTTGGTTGCGATCCCACGAAACTTCATCAGAAATGCGAGCGCAAGCGGGCGACTTAGACGAATACAATCGAGAGCTCCCAAGCTATACGAGAACATGGAAGATGCCATCCTTAATTTAGAAGATATAGAATTTCAGGTGTCCGAGCTCAGTAAGCGGAAGACGGGAAGTGCTAGAGATTTCCAGGAATGGATCGAAGAGCTATCCGACATATGCAGTATTCCAGAGACGCGGCCGCGGAGCGCTATTCCCCGCGAAAACGACGACCGTATCGTTCCCACTGTTATCACTGAGAAGTACCTAGCGGACTTAACCCGTCAACTCGTCCGCGCAAGACATGCGAAATCCCGTTATGTTGATGAGTGGGATCGTTTGCTTCACGATGCCTCGCGCACCCAAGCCATCCTGGACTCGTCTGCATCGAGGAAGCTAGAGTTCGGTGGAGCCTCTCCATCCTCATCGATGCTAGAGAGAGTAACTATTCTAACTCCATACACTCGATACTTATTACACCGTCAGGTCATTCCATATCTTCGCATCTTTTTTGGAGCCTTCCTAGGTCTAGCCTCTATCTGCATCACTTGGTCGGAGCTGGTGAAGGGAGCCTTTCCCTCATTGTCGGTGATTCGATTCACAGTCGTTCACCACTGGACCGGAGAGAGCGGTCGAGTTGGATTTGCCGGGCAGTTGGTCGCTGCATTCTGGATATTATACATGTGTGCAGCAGCATTACATACTGTGACTGAAGTCAAGGTTTGGCGTGGTCGAGCTTTGGTCAGACGCAATACAGCGCACGAGTCCGCCTTTTGGTATGCCGGTCAAGTTGCGAAGCTTAGTGTTCCGCTTTCTTATAACTTTATCACCTTCATGTCACCCAAGATATACATGAAAACGGTCTTCTACAACCTTCTCGGCCAGTATATCGACCTTACACCGCTTGGCGACTGGTTTGACAACTTGTTTCCTATTCTGGTTTTAATTCCTGTCCTCGCAACATTATTTGGATTGTACGGCAAAGTAAAGCGGTTCTTTGGATTCGGCGTGGGCATCGTCGACGATGAGGAGGACGAGAGTTCAGCAGGATATGGAACAGGTTCTTGGCGCGAAGGCCGGGTGCTAATTGAACGTGAGCTGAACGGAACATCAATCTCCCGGCGGCTGGATGAGGCTGCATCTCGTACCGCTTCAGGCCGAACCCAACCCATCTTGACTCTACCGTCAAACAGAGTAGAGGGGGCCCGGACACCTTTTGCCACGTCACCATCTCAGCGCGATCTTCCTACACGAAATACAGCGACTCGAGGGCAGCCGTCGGCGGCCGCACCGTCAGAGCCAGAAGACGACAATTTCTTCGCTAGCATAGGCCATCGGTTCAAAAACACGATGGACACTATCGACACGCCAAAGTGGATTCAGGACATCGGTGATGGCTTCAAGAAACCGAAATGGATGGGTGGTGATAATAATGAGGCCAGCGGGAGTGGTAGCGGCGCCGCCGGAGACTCGGATCTGCGAAGATGGTTTGGCGGCGATGGACGGATAAGACTGTGATACCAGCAATATTAGATGCTTAGAATACGGGTCTGGATGGGTGATACTATCTGCCTCATTGTACATATATACCCTTAATCATAATCGTCTGTACATTAATTTACGAGCCGTTATCAGCATACCGTCTTCCCCGACCCCGAAACCGAATGTCTGAGTTACTCGTGCGCAGTGTATGTCTCATTGATAGCAGCAACCACTTCGGAGAGCGGTAGTGTCATGAACACATATGCTAGTGATACCGAGGGAATAACATCCAAAGCCATCGCCAGTATGTCTAGACCAAGATCAAAGTTGTTGCCCAGTCGCCAAATCCGTCCCAGTTCCACGAAGGGCTCATTCAGTGGCCGCGGGGATCGGTCCAGCCGTGAAGACGTCGTACGCATCGAGTGCTATGTTACATTAGGTTTATGAGCAGCTACGCGTCCGTGTCCACAGCCTAGGGATCTAGCTAGTATAGGGTGAATGATGTCGAACATGTGTATCCTGTCATTATAGCGCAGGTGCCGTAGCGGCGCAGAGGCGGGCAATACGAGACGCAGCCACATACCTATTTGCCGACCTATTTAGCACTTACGAAGACAATATTCCATGTATACGCCTTACATACGGGACGCGATTATTAAGAGCTGTGATCACAAGCGCGGGGGAGTTTCATCATAGTACTACGGGCTACTACATGTCATCGTTGGTGGGAACATCAGTTCTCATTAACAGTCATACAGCTGCAGATCAATTCTACCTTGACTATGGCAGGTAGAAGGGAGGTTGTAGCAGTAGGTACACAAACACCGCAAGACGTAAGCCTGAACTAACTAACAGATACCTGTAGTAGTCGGCCCGTCACGTCAAGTATTCGGTGGGATTATTACGTTACCAAGTCAACCAGTCAGTCCATTTTTTTCTTTCCTGAGCAAATGCGAATGCAAGCGGTCCCAACTATGACAGGACAATTAGAAACAAGAAAAGAAAGATCCGCATTAATCCCTCCTCGATTCATCATTCCCTATCCATGAGTCCGTGTTGGTATTTGTGGGGGGGTGTGATGTGTGTGCTAGGTGTGTATGGTTTTCGATATCGCCGTGTCCGTGTCGAGAGGATGGGAAACACAAGGACCAGCGCGGGACACGGGCGAAAGTTGTATAGACCTTTTAGCTTGAAACTTCTCATTGACGATGACAGCAGACGTAACAAAACCGGTCGGGAAAGTCGGAAAAGAAAAATTGTCGACGGTGCCACCCAGATGAAGGGAAAGTGCGAGTGCGAGGTTATGTCATGAACCATCGTAAATACGCTTTCCGTTCTCTCATCAAAAGTAGGCGGTGCCTCTTTCTTCCGTCGTGTGTAAAGTAACGTAGTCATCCATCAATCACCTCCCTTTAGTGTCTACCCAACGAAACCTCGTGAACCCCGAAACAGTTTCTTGTATAATTTCCACCTCGTGTAACCGGAAACTTAGATATGCTGAGCCATAGCCACAACAGCGGCACCACCGAACAGCGCTCCCATGCCCATGATACCAGTGGCAGCAGCAGCATTGCTAGGTACAGTGGTGCTGGACGTCTCAGTGACCGACGAAGTAGCTGTGCCGGTATGGGACTGGATAGTAGTGGCTGCAGTCTTAGAGCTTGACTCTGTAGAAACACGGCTACTACCAGTATGAGTACTAGTAACGGACCCAGAACCTCCACTGGAGATCGGAGTGATAGTCACACTACCACCACCAGGAGTAGCAGGAGTCTCAACACTAGTAATCTCGGAACCAGTCTCAGTACCAGTCTCGGTACCAGCTGGTGGAGTGGGAGGTGCCGAGGTTTCAGTGAGAAGGGTGGCAGTGATAGTCTCGGACTGGTAGGGAACAACGACAGAGGTGGAAGACAGCTCAACGCCGCCGCCACCGTAGCCAGTAGGAGTCTCAGCAATCACGACGCTAGAAGCAGTGTTCAAGGTGACGGTGACGGTAACTGTGCCACCATTAGGAGGCGGCATGGCCATGGTCTCGGAAGCAGTAATGGTGACTGTGGAACTGCAGCTGCAGTAGTCATCATCACGCTTCTCGATGGCCTCAATGGCGGAAGCCTAAGAAATATCAAGATTAGTCGTGGCCGCGGAGATGGAGGCTACAGGTATAATCAAATGAAGGAAGGAAGAAGCTGATCGCAAGTGATAGTACCTGAGTGGGCAACGGAAGTACGAGGCGAGCAGGGTTGAGTGAGGGTGCAGAAAACTTACCATGCCGAGAGCGGCGAGGAAGAAAACGACGACAGCCTGGAAGAATTGCATCGTTACGGTAGTCAATTGTGGTAGTTGTGTTGATATTTGGTTCGACGACAAAGGCTGCTTGCTCAGACGAACACCAGAGAGTGTAATGATATAGATGGCGTAGAGTGCAGGGGAGTTTGACGATGATGACAAAATCTGGTGGCTGATGTGTGCGTGTAGAAAGATGTAAAGGGATTGAAGAAGGAGTTGAAGAGGAAGGGGAGGAAGGTGTTTGTAAATAAGGCGGTATGTATTTGTGCGTTACTCTTCAGTTGATCTGGGTTGCTGGTTAGGGTGGTTGACTGTGAGTCTAAGACGTGTTTACAGAGAAGTAGATAGTGGCAACACCCTGCTACGCATAGATATTAGTGCCTGATAGATAGGTACCTTAGGTAGGGAATAGATACCTACATAAGATATGTAGGTTAGGTAGGTAGGTACCTAGGCAAGTAGGTAGGTTGACAGGTAAGGTGGTGAATAGAACTCTTCCTTGCTCTCTATTGGCTAGTCACCTCAAGTGATTGTGCTGAAGGGGTAGGTACCTACCAAATTAAATGAATTTCTGCCTGAGGTATATACTTTAGATACCTAATACCTTGAGTAGTGAGAGGACACAACAGGGAGTGAGGTATAAGTGTCAATTGGGCAGCATGTACGTGTATTTGTATATATCCGTCCCAAGGGTATGTCACATCTACTTTCAGTGATAAGAATGAACTGTTGCTGTAGCATTGACAGAACAGACACGGAATATTCCTTCTAATGCTCCCTTACTCTGTAGCTAAGGTATTATTAATGATATTATTCGTCCCAACGTGTTCCCACTGCTGCAACTACCCGCGCTCGGAAGCACGACGTGATTGACGGCCAACTAAATTTGTTTGCTACGTATGTACCTATTCGCCATTTCTTAGTAGCCATGTACATCGTATCGTAATTGAGAGGTAGCACCATCTACGATGTTCCTTACATAGAACCTCACACACCTGGAGCTACCCCCTTATATTGTCTCGGAATCTACTGCCCGCGGTAGGTGGCTAGTTTAACCATGGTGCCGGAGACCGATGAAGTGATAATATTAAGCTTCTCGAAAGAATGACCACGTTACTCTGACGGGAACGGGAGATTACATGCAGTGAGAAATTTATGCCACAGAGTCCCCTAGCTTTCATCGAACTCTACTGTTTGGGTCAACTATCTTGCGTTCTCGGGTTCAAAATCTGAGGACTCGTGGTTGGTATACATGATCACAGAGATGCGGGATTAGGGGCACACAATCACGGCTCGGCCGATAGACTGAAGTCGTAGCAACATTGGATGAGAAAATCCTGCTGCCGTGGAGAAGAGCCTATGATAGATATCATGCGACTAATATGGAGAGACGTTGAGAATGTCATGGAAATAAACTCGGGAAGGCAAGAGTGAGAATAATGGTAAATATCACAAAAAGACCTCTGAAGGGCTAGAGAGGCTCCCACGTATCACTCCCGCATTGGATTACCTAGGCAAGTTTTCATTAGGCCTACTAGAAGCTTTCCGAATGTGGCCTTTGACCGGTAACTCTAGGTAGGTACCTACAGTACATTTATTACCAAAGTTCGTACCTACCTAACCTGCCTGACAACCTTATCTAGGCTGCAACTGCTTCCTAGGGACTATCTAGATGACTCACAAACTGCTCATACAATCGTACCTACCATTCACATACCTTGTAATGATGTTTATGGTACCTGGTGTTAAGGGCTGAATTTTGGGTTTCTCGCAGCGAAATGTCGTGCTCCTAGTTTGAAGTCAATCTCCAGGCTTTAAAGGGACAGGGTGTCATTCATAAAATGTCTTCAATAGTAAATATAGATTTAAAGGCTTTACAGAGACAATTATTTGCTAATATCTAAAAGTTAAATTTAAAATTTTATATACATACCGGTTTAAGTACTTCTGTTATATACCAAAGTATAATCAAACTTAGTAAATAAAATTAAACTAGTATAACTAAAACGATTTTAAAAAGTATATTGTAATAAAACCTGTTAAATATTTTAGTTATTTTAGCTTTTTATTTTTTAAGCTTTATATATATATATATGCTTTTAATAAATATTAATTTTAAATTTAATGTTTTATTTTTAAGCTTTAATTTTATAATTGCTTTTATTTATTTATAATAATAAATATTTATAATAAATAATAATTTTAACAAATAATATTATAAATAATAAAAAAACTTTTATAAAAACTTTTTTTTAAGCTTTTTTATTAAATAAACTTATTTAAATAAATTTTATAATTTAACTTTTTAAATTTGTTTTATTAAATCTATTTATATTGTTATATATTTTTTAACTAAACTGTTTTAAATTGTTTAATTATTTTTTTTTTATATATTAATAAAAAAAATAAATAGTAATTTTTTTAATTTTATATTTTAAAATTTTTACAAAAATATATTTTAAACAATTTTAGCATTTTTATATATTTTAAATAGTTAGTTTTTATAAAAAAAAAGCTTAAAAGTATATTTTTTTTAATATATTGTTATATTAGTACGCTTTTTATATTTTAATTATAAAGTTATTAAATAATAAAATTGCATTTATATATATTTATTAAATATAATTTTATTATTTAATTAAATATATAATATATTTAATAAGTTTAAATTAGCAATTATAAAAAAAGTATATTTTTTTTTTATATATAAAATAAAATTGTTTTTAATATTTTAATATTTTTATTATATATTAATTATAAAACGATTTTAATTTTTTTTTTTTTTTTTTTTTTTTTTTAAGCTATTTTTTTAAATTTATAAATATATTTTTAAAATCATTTAATTATTATATATTTAATTAACTAATAAAATAGTTAATTTTTTGTTTTTTTTATTTTTTTATTTATAAGTTATAATTTTTAAGCTTTTTTTTTATATAAATAAACTTAAAACTAATTTATAATTATAAATATTGTTATTATTACTAATATATATTTTATAAAACTTTTAAATTAGTTATAAAAGTTTTTATATTAATTAAAACTTTAAACAATATTATTTTGTTATAATATTTTAATATAATAAATAATTTTTTAGTTTTATATTATAAAATATTAGTTATATATTAATACTTTTAAAAAATAGTTTTATTTTTAGCTGCTGCTTTTTTTTCTTTTTCGAGATCTTTTTTTTATAGTTTTTTTTTTTAAAAAAAAAAAAAAACAAAAAAAAAAAAACACGTTTAAGTGCTTTTTTTTTTTTTTGTTTTTAGTTTTAGCTAATTGTTGTTAAAATTTTTTATGCTTTTATTACAAGTGCTATTATTTATTTTGCTATTTATACTGCTTATGTTTTTATTATTGTTAATAATAACAACAATGATTTTTTTGCGATTTTTTTGCTAGTGTAACTTTTTAAACTTTATAATTTATTAAATATTTATTTATTTATTTGTTTAAATTTATGTTATTGTTTATATTTTATTTAAAAAAATAAATATATAATTTTTTGCTACTACTATATAAGCGCTGTTTTTATAAAACATAAAAATAATATATGTTTTAATATAATTAGCTGTAGCTAATATTATTTTAAATACTTTTTAAAATATATATATATATTTATATAAATTTTTTTATATTTTTTATATATATTTGATATATTATATTAATAAATATAAATATAGTTTAATATATATAATATTGTTTGTTTGTTATTTAATAGTAGCTATTTAAACTAAAGCTTTTTAAATTATAAATTTTATTTTAATATTTTTTAAAAATATTATAACAATTTTTAGTTAATAATTTTTATATAAAAATTTATATACTTATATAATATATTTTAAATTGCTTTTAAAATAAATAAAAAAAAGTTCGCTTTTATTATTTTTTTATTGCTTGTATTTGTTTTTGCTTTTAGTACTTTTTGCTAAATCGCTTATATATTTACGCTTTTATTTTGCTTTTTATTTATTTTTTTTAGCTGTTTTACTTTTTTTTTCTTTAGCACTGCTAACATTAATAACAACAACAACAATAGTATTATATATAGCTTAGTTATATATTTTAGCTTTTTTTTTTTTTTAAACTTAGTTTAATTTATTTAATACTTTTAATAAATAAAAATTAATATTGTTAATATTTAAAAAAGTTTAAAAAATAAAATAATAAATATAATAAATAAAAATTAATATAACTTATTTTAATTTTGCTTTTTTTTTTTATTTTTAATTGTTTTAATTGTTATAAATTAATAAATAACTAAAAAGTTTTTTTTATTTATTTTTTAAGTTTATATTATAAATATAACTTATATTTTTAAAATTAATAAAAATTTAAAAATATTTAAACTAAGCTTATAATAAATTTTTAATTAATTTATTAATAAATATTTAATTAATAAAAAAATATATTATTTTAAAGCTTTTTTTAAAATATTTTTAATATAGCTATATATTTTATATATTTATATATTTAAACTTAATATTTATTTTTTCGTTTTTATTTACTATTAATTTAATTATTTAAATATTATTTAAATAAATCGTTTATATTTTATTTAATTTTAATATAAAATTTTAAAACAGCTTTTTAAAAGTTATTATTTTTTTTATAATAAGTTTAATTATGTTTATTTTTGCTTTTGTAATAAAAGTTAATATAATGTTTTAATAAATAGTTTTTTATAAAATTGCACTTTTAAATAATAATATAATATATTTATATAAAAAGTAACAAATTTTTTAATCGTTTATAAATAAAACATTTTTTGCTATTAAAAAAGCTTAAGCTTTATAGTTTTATATTTTATATATAATTTTAAAAAAATATATTATATATAAATACTAAATTATTTAACAAATAGTTTTATAATATATAAAACTAAAATTAATTAAAAATTTTAAAAATTATACTACTATATATATAATATTTAGTTTTAAAAATACTATTATATATAAAATTAATTTAACTAGTTTTTAATATAGTTTAATTTTTGTTTTTGTTATACTTTTTAAGTATTTTTTAAATTTTTTTATTAAAAATAATATTATAAAAACTTAATTTTAATTATTAAATTTATAATATATTACAATTTTGTTAATATATTTATTATATATTAATATAATTGTTTTTTAAAAGTAGTTTTAAATTATTTTAATTTTTAAAAACTAAATAATATTATTTTAATTTTTAAATTTATAAACTTTTTTAATATTTAAAATAATTTCTTTTATTTTTTTTTTATAAATTTTATAATATAAAACTAAAAAATTATTTATATAAAATATAATAAATATTATATATTTTAAAATATAAAATAAGTAAAACTTTTTTTTTAAAATTATTATTTTGTTAGTTTTAAATATTTTAATAAACTTTTTATATTATAATAGTAAAAAGTTTTTCAAATTATATAATGCTTTATTAAATTTATTAATTAAATTGTTTTAATTAAAATTTTTTAAAAGTTATATATTTATAAAAACTTTACTAATTTTTGATATATTAAAAAATATTTTAATTATATTAAACTATTTAATTTTAAAATTAAATATTGCTATTAATATTATTATAAATTTAAATATTTTAATTATAAAAATAACTATATAAATTAATTAAAATATATTTTTTTTTTAAAAGTTATTTTTAACTATTAAATATATTTTATATATATTTAAAAATTTATTTTTATTAAACTTATATATAAATATTTATTTTAATAAAAATAAATTGTTTTTTATACTTTATATAAATATAATTTTAAATATTTTATTATTTTTTAACTATTTATATTTTTTATAAACGTTGTTTTTAAATAATTTATTAATTAAATATTTAAAAAAGTTTTTTTAGCTTTTAAATAATAGTTTCAAAAAATTGTTTTTATAAATATAAAACTTTTAAAGTACTATATTTAAACATATAGCTTTTTTTTAATTTATTACTGCTGCAAATACTATATATAATATTTTATATTTTTAGTTTTTTTAATATAAAACTTTTAATTAATTAAACATAAAAGTTTTTAAAAAAATTTGCTAAAAATTATTTTTTAAAAAATATATTCTGTTTTTTTTATAAAATATTATTGTAAAAATTAAATAATTTTTACTGTTATTTTTTAATTTTTTAAATATTATTTTTTAAATATATTTACTTATTTATAAAACTAGTAAATTTATTTTATATATATATTTATATTTAATTTAAAATAATTTAATTAATATTTTAAATATAGTTTAATATTTATATAATTATAAGCTTTTATTTAA
The DNA here is from genome assembly GCA_022495175.1 of Hypoxylon argillaceum. NCBI lineage: Eukaryota > Fungi > Ascomycota > Sordariomycetes > Xylariales > Hypoxylaceae > Hypoxylon > Hypoxylon argillaceum. The sequence goes on along the minus strand of MU378360.1, from coordinate 26,738 downwards.
TTTATTTTCGATATTTAATACATTGATTTAAAAAGTTTAAAATATTTTATTATTTAAAAATATTGTTATTTTATTTTAAATTATTTTTTTAAGCTTTATTTTTATATTGTTTTATTATTTTTTAAATTTTAATATTTGTTAAAAAATTAAAAATTTTTATAATTAAAGTATATAATTTTTATTAAACTTTTTAGCTAGTTTTATTATAGCTATATTTATTTTTAAATTTTATTTTTTTATTTAAATATAAAAAAGTTTATTAATAAATTAAACGTTATTATTATAGCTATTTAAAATATTTTTATTTAACTTTTAATTTATTATTATTATAAACTATTATATATTTTAAATTTTTAAAATTATAATATTTTTAAGTTTATTTAATTTAATTTTATTTATTTATACTTTTAAAATTTTAACTTTTAAGTATTTTTGTTTTTTGTTATAAAAAATTTTTTTATTAAATTTAACATTTTATATTAAAATTATTTTTTATAAATAAAAAATTTAAATTTTATATAAGTTATTTATTATATATTTTATTAAATATTTAATATATATTTTTAGTTTTATTTTAAAAGCTTAATAATTATAACTAGCTTTTTTTTTTTTGTTTAAAAAATAAACTTTATATTTATATATAAAAATTTAATTTTAATTTAGTTTAAAATTAATTTTTAGTTTTTTTTTTATTTTAAATATATATTATTTAAAATATTAATTAAACTATAATTTAAATATTTTATATAATATATAAAAATTGTTTTTTTTTAAAAAATTGATATTATATAGCTAAACTACTATTTAAACTATTTTTAACTAAAAAAAATTTAAAAGTTTTATTTTTAAAAACATTTTAATTATTTTTTTAATTATTTTTTTGTTTACTTTTTTATTACTTTTTATTAGCTTTTTAATATAGTTTAATAAAAATTTTAAGTCGATTTTTTTTTTTTTAGTTTAAAGTTTATAATATATAACTTTTTAAATTGCAATAACTGTTTTTTTATTATTACTTTTAAGCTTTATTACAAAAAGTTTAAACTATTATATTATTTAATATTTAAACTTTTTTATTTATTTAAATATAAAGTTTTATTTTTTATTTTTAAAAAAATAAAACTAAATTATATTATTAAATTTATTTTTAAATATTAATATTTATTATAATTTATTAAACTTTTTTAAATAATTAAATAAATTTTAAAAAACTTTATAAAAAAGTTTTATTAATATTTTTTTAAAAGTTTATTTAAAAATTTTCTATAAAATATATATTTTAATATAGTTTTTATATTTAAATTGTAAAATTTTATTAATTTTTATATTTTTTATATTATATATTAATGTTTTAAATAGTTTAAGTTTTAAATGTTTTAATTTTAAATATTATAAATATTTAAAGTTTTTTTTTAGTTTTAAAAAATTTTTAAAAAGTTAATATAAAAAAACTTGTTTTATTTATATTAAAATTATTAAAAGCTTTATTATATTTATAAATATTTTTATTAAAATATATATTATATTTATTATTAAAAATTAATATAAATAAATAAAAAACAAATTATATTAAAAAAATATTAAATTATAATATTTTAAAAACTTAATAATTATATTGCTTTTTTTAAGTTTATTAAATTTTAATATATAATTTAAGCTATAATATTATATTTTTGTTTTTTAAAAATAAACTTTAAAAATTAAGTTTATATAAAATTTTTTTGTAAATATTATTTTTGTAAATATTAAATTAATTAATTTTTTTTTATTTTTTTTTAAAAGCGCATTTTTTATAATTTAAGTTTTTGTTTTTAAAATTAAAAATTAAAAAATGCTAATATTTATTACTACTTTTTTTTTAGCAATTTTAAAAAACTTTTTTTTTAAAAACGATTTATTATTTATAAAATAAAAAATATTACAATTATTTAATAAAATACTATTAAATAAAAAATATAGCTTTTATATTTTAATTATATAAATATTTAAAATTAAATATAATTTTAAAAAAAATAAGTTAATAATTATATATATTATATTGTTATTATATTAAGTTTTTTTGTTTTTTAATTTTTTTTTTTTAAAAATAGTTTTTTTTATTTTTTATTTATTTTTTTTGATTTTTTTATAAAAATTATTTCAATAAATGTAGTTTTATTATTTTTTAATTTTTTTTATATTTTTTACAAAAAGTATTTTTAGTAGTTTTTTTTTTATAAAACTTATAACTATATATTAAAAAATTTTACATTTTTTAAAATGTTATAAATAAATTTGCTTTATATATTATTTATAAAAGTATTAAAAACTTTTGTTTTATTTTTTATAATTTTTTTTTTTAAACTATTTTTAAATTTTATTATTTAAAATATAATAAATTTTAAAAATGCTTTAAAAAACTTTTAATTTATTTTTATAAATAAATTTATTAAAAATTTATTTTAATTAATTTAATATAAATATTTGTTTTTTATAAAAAAGTTTATTTTAAAATAAAATAAAAAGCTATTTAATAGTTTATTTAAAAACAATATATTTATTTATAGCTTTAAAAAATTTTTTAGCTATAAATATTTTAATTATATTAAATATATAATATATTTTTATTTTTTTATAAATAATTGTTTAATTTTTATATTAATAAATAAAGTTTATTTATTATAAAACTTAATTTAATATTATTTAATATTTAATTAATAAAATATTTATAATAGCTAATTTTATAAAAGCTAAATTATTTTTTAAATGTTTAATTATTAATTTAATATTAAAATTATTTTTATTAAATATTTATATTAATATTATTTTTAAATATTTAAAATTAATTAATTTTAAAATTTAATTATATAAATTAATATATTAAATAATATTAATTGTATATTTTAATACTTTATTAATATAAGTTTTAATAAATTTATTAAATTTTACAATAATATTAATTGTTAATAGTTATACTTTTTTAAAAACTAATAATATAATATTTTTTATAAAGTTATTATTATTTTAAGCTTTTTATATTTTGAAATCTTTTTTATATTAATTAACTCATTTTTATAAAAAAGCTTATTTAATACTTTTATAAATAAAAAGTTTTAATTTAACTTTAATTTTAAATATAAATATAATACTGTTTAAATTAATATAATTTTAAACATTTTATATTATAGTTTAAAGTTTAAGTTTGTTATATTATTTTAACTAGTTGTAGCTAATTTTTAAAATTATTTTAACATTTTTTTCAATTTTTTTAAAAAATATAATAAAAATATAAAAAAAAGTATATTAAAAACAAATAAAAATTTTTAAAATAATATAAAAATAAAATAAAATAAAAACATTTATAACAATAAAAATTAAAATTATTTATTAAAAAAAATACTAGTTTAATAAACAAATTAAATTTATAATTATTATATATTAAAATATAATTAAGTTTAATAAATAAAATTAAACTAATATAACTAAAATAATTTTAAAAAATATATTATAGTAAAATTTATTAAATATTTTAATTATTTTAGTTTTTTATTTTTTAAGCTTTATATATATATATATATTTTTAGTAAATATTAATTTTAAGTTTAGTGCTTTATTTTTAAGTTTCAATTTTATAATCGCTTTTGTTTACTTGTAATAGTAAGCATTTATAATAAGTAATAATTTTAACAAATAATATTGTAAGCAGTAAAAAAACTTCTACAAAAGCTTCTTTTTAAGCTCTTTTATTAAGTAAGCTTATTTAGGTGGATCCTATGACCCGACCCTTTGGGCTCGCCCCACTAGACCCACTTATACCGTCACATGATCGCTATCACGTAAAAGTCCATAAAGTCTTGATGATAAATCGATCGAATATGGAAAGAAGACCTGCTGGCTGACGCTTGGTCCACGCCCTGGAAGGGTTGTGTGCTAGCTAGGTATATATAGGAAAAAAATCAACGAAAAAAAATCCCCAAACTAGGCCTAATCCATAAGTTCATTCTGTGCCTTGATCGCACGCACCGTAATAATCCTGCTGGTGACGACTACCCCCTCCTGCTCTATCCAAGTAACAGTTTCCGTTATTCTTGTCTGGTTGTTTCATCCAACGCCTAATACAGCTTGGCTTCCCTCTACTTTTGCACACTGCCGGATGCGCTGCTGTCTTGGTGTGATGAGGGTTTGTACTTTTTGCCTTTGCTAGTAGCAGAACCGTCAGACGGTGATTGGCGAGCTTTCGCGGCTTCGGAGGCTCTCCTCCTCCCCTCTTCCATAATGATGTCTAAGGAATCGCGAATCTCGTTTAACCGCTTGTTCTTTCCCCAGTCGATAATATTCTGCACGTACTTGCGGAACTTTAGGTAATGTTTTGGGTTCTGAAGCAAAAAGGATTCGACAGTCGCCATATAGTAGTCGAGCTCGTTATGTTTCCACGAAATATTAAGTCGTGCCTCTGTTCCACTCATGGCAATAGAGAATGCCGCACTGTTAATCGGCCGACCTTTTTCGCCTTTACATTGCTTTAGATGATGGTTGAGAGATTCGGCAACGTTGACACAAGACACCGACCCACCAAGGCACTGATTTGCTGCTACCCACAAAGTCCCACCTCCACTAGGCCCGTCACCCTTAAATTCGATGACCAAGAATGGATAGAACAAGCTGTGATTATTTGCGACCATTGTCTTTCCCATAGAGATGAACTGGGCTTGTTGCCCACGTGTAAACGCTCCATAAGAATACCCGTAAAGCATGTCAGGGACGGGGTTACTGATTTTAAACTTGGACCCAGAATTGGGCACGATGTGCCTAGCCATAGGCTGTTTGTCGTTGCGCTGTAGGCTCGCTCCCGTTCCGGGATAATGGAAAATATGAGTACGGAAATATTCTTCCACCTCAGCTTCTCCAGCCCCTGCCCATTGAAGAGCAGCCAAGGCAGAGTCTTGCCTGACTTGCTCGAGTGATAGTCCTGGGGATTCGCGGTCCTTGCGTATCTCGTTGACAAGGCTAGTAATATATTCTGGAAATTTCTCATGCGGAGAGCGCATGTAAACGTTGTTGTCAGCCAAGTTCATACTACGGTATAGAGGGTCCGCGACTAGACTTTTCCCAGCGGATCGAGCGGATCCAGTGATATCCGACGGCACAGCCGATACAGTGTCTACATCAACGGCGTACGAACGGGACCCAGTAGAAGCCGGCGTCGGCGGGACGGCGAATCCATCAGCATCCACTGTGAAACCCATCTCCGGTGCCGATCGCGTCAGCTGCCTTGGAACGGGCTCGTCTGAGTAATGAAGATAGCTATCCGACCGGCAGTGTTTCTCTCGGTCTGATCCAACAGACTCGAGCCAGTCGGATATAAAGGTGCGAACTGATCCGGGATGATCCGGACGGATGGGGTCTAGGAAATCTTGGAGAAACCGGGCGTAAGGTCGCTTGGGAGGCTCAGGCTTTGGTTGTTGCAGAGTCGTCTACACGATATCCTCTATTAGCTGTTGGCTTCCGCCATGATTCGACGTTGTCATACCTTGGATACTCGCTCTACTTCATCGTCCTCAACGCTAGGCTGTTGCGCATCCGTCAACTCCAATCGGGCTCTCTTCGCAGGTAACAGATCGATCTCTGATAGCGCGTCGAGTGGTCTCTTGGTAGACTGCACGGGAACTGTGGCTCGGTTGAGATCTATGCTCACCTGAGGTTGTCCTGTGTAGCTTTGCGGATGATCTATACCTAACAAGTTAACAAGTATTCCTATTGTCGGTAAACAGAGGCACTTCTGGATATATATACCTGAATCCTTCCTTGCTGCAGCAACAAGTAACTGTTCTTGTAGGGATTTGGATAGTTTTATACGCGAGCGGCGGGCTCGTGCCTTGGACACGCCGCTATGCATGATGAGGAAGGCAACAACGGGTGAAGAAGAGACTGAATTCCTATCACTAAGGTCTTAGGCTGGCCGACAGAGAGGCCTTGTTGAGAGCTGTCCCGTCGTCCGTTTCATCGCCAGTAGTTACGTTGGTTGGTTGAGGTAATATTTTGACTAGGCACGAGTGCTTAGACGCGCGAGTTGAGTCACGTCTTTAAGCGCTATTAGCCCGCGTCAGTTAAGACATGCTCATAGACTACGTCAATTTATGCTATAACAGTGGCTGAAAGCTGGAACAGTGGCTGAAAATCGGAAAAACGGCGGTCAGGTCTCCTACGCTTCCGACTTCGGCATAAGTTGAGGTTATTACCTGGCCAATAAATACATGCCCTTATTCACGCTGCCTAGATTCAACTGAGACCCTCTAAGGCTGAGGCGAGGCTATTGGAGGAAGAGGGTCACGAGAAGGACCAACTAAGCATCAAGGGAGGACTACTCTCATCCCTTAAAAACAGGCCTAACAAGGCCTAGAACTACTGCTTTTCCAATCCCTAGATTATTAGTCCTTGTTATAACTTAGAAGATAAATAAAAAAACGGCTACCCTAGACCAAAGTTTTCCCACTAATACAAGTTATAGAACCTCAATAATAATGGCACTTAACCGAACGGCGCAGGGTAAAAGATAAAGAACCTCGGGAATGAGAATAGCAAACCATTCATGTGTGAAAAGCGTTACATTCTAGCTTTAAGCTAAGATACCCAGGGCTAGACCATGTCTCAAATCTTCGAGTCTATGTATGTTACACATCACTATTACTTGCACGTTATGTACGCACGGTATATATTTTAACAACAACCGCTTTTTTAATGCAACTAAGCTTGTTTGATGCGCAATTAGAAGCCCTATGGAATAACATAGGTTGTATTATATATATAAGCGTTTTTAAGAAAATTAAGCTGCAAGATCAGCATTCTAGCCTCAATTTCATCTATACGTAGACTCTAAATGATCTATCAGATGAGATTAATTAGATCACGCGAGCAACTGAGCCACAGTGAGTGGCTGTGCGCCCCACACCAAGTCGGGCTAGAGAATGCCTGCATTGCTTAGTTGCAAGTATTATCCCTTTGTATTCCTTTTTTCTTTTTCTGTTCTATATAATGACCTGATGAGGTCCGGCCTGCTAACAGCGCCTAGACCCTAGTAAGTGTTAGGCTAGGCTAGATTTCTAGGAGTCATACTGACCGCCTTCGCGGATTGTGATAGACGATGACCGTTGGCTTGGAAAGCTGCCCTGCTGAGATTGTGGAGAACATCGTCAAATGCTTGGATGTGACAGATGCTGGCAGTCTCTGCCTGACAAGCAGAGGCCTTCGTTGGAAAGCGACACAGGGTCATTTCAAGTCATACTTCTGGTCCAAGCGCGTCAAAGTCACCAGTCCCTACCTTAGACATTTTAGAGCCTTGACGCAGCGCGGTTCCCTCGTCTGTGAAGTCCGCGACCTGACGCCCGTTGGCGTCGTGAACAACAGTAAGAGAACTGAAGCAGCTGTGAGAGCACATCCAGACTATCCTAGCCAGGGCGAGTTAGAAATCTTCCAGGAGCCATGGCAAAACCATCAGCAGTCAGGAAACCCCCGACAGCTTTTACGTGACTTGAGTGATGCTTTTAGGAACATAGCAGCGAATAGTACGACGGGGAAGTTGCACTCCCTGGCTCTTGAAGTCACTGTATACCGCACAGACGGCGACCGCGAACTAGACCCGGTTAGCAGGGGAAGCTGGAGACTCATTTGGCAGAAGGCAGTCGACACATTTCGAATTGTCTTTTCAGCGTTATAGGGAAGTAAGCTCCGGATTGATCATTTGAATATATTCAACGGGTCTCATCGACACCGATGTAGTGTTGTGAGTAATAAGCTCAGCAGCACAAACTATTCTAGCTCCGGGCTCTCGGAAACTTTAGGATCAGTCAATTCATTGGTTTAGCAAGCCTGATTCGTGCCTGTAAAGTTCTCAAAAGTCTCCAGTACAGAGTGAACCACCATCGCCTTGATCCTCATCTATCTCTTCCGAACGAAAGATTTTTCCAACGCAGCATTGCAACGTTGGACACATTTCCCCTTATAGAAGAATGTTCTCTTTGTGGTGTCTTCATCCGCGAGAACGATTTACTTGCCTTTCTAAAGAAGACTTCATCCTCTCTCCGAAGATTTTCTATGAGGACAGTGACTAGGACTACCGGGTCGTTTAGGGCTGCCTTTGATTATATTTCTAGCCATATTTCAAACCTGGAGTATATATAATTTGATGATCTGATGATCAAAGGAGATCTGATACACTTCACAGGAATTGGAGCACCAAGGTTCTACACTTGGGATGGCGTACACGGGGGCAATACATTAAGAAGGAAGTTAAACAACCGATTCCATACCACCTGCCCACGGGCATGCCTCTACCTGTTTCTTCCCCTGAGAGGCAAATATGGTTACAGGATCAACGGCGAGAATACCGTCCCCCATAACGCAACACTACCTGCATCTACCCTATTTTGCACAGTGACTTGCTAAGATAACCACCCTCCTCACGGGCCACACCCTCGCGGGCCACCTAGCCCCAAAACCACCCTCTTCAATCTAAAGTCTCTACAATAGCCAATAATCTATTTAATACGTCTAGGGCAGACTGAAGGCACCTGGCTGGTGTTGTTTAAGACAACGGTCAGACCATTCACACTGTATGGGACTAGTGCTCTCTCACGCCTAGTAGAAAAGAAACCGCAAGCCAAACAGTCAAAATAGGCTCCCATGGGCCGGAACAGCCAAACACAACTAATAGGTGTTCAAATGAGACTGATGACAGCGCTTAGTGAGCCACGTGGATTTCGGTGGAAGCCGGCAACTTCGAAACACAAAGCTGAGACTACATGCGTAGCAATACCAACACTCACTTGGCGGAGATCACCACAATATAACTTCGCAGGTATAAAAAGATGTGGCCGAACCATACGGATACTGATCAACATGTGTATTACCATCCCTCACCCCCTTCTGTACTTCAACGCCGCTTACGCTAATACTATATTATCTACATTCGCACTGTAGTAAAGTTATATCTAACAATCTCATACATTTCGCGCTATGCCTTCGAGCCGCAAACAGAAGAGCAGCGCTCGCCACCAAGATGCATCTTATACTACGCTTTACATGACTATATACGCTTTCCGAGGCCAGCCCGACTTCTACTTTAAGCGTCATGTCCTCATTTATTTTCAATCGGCCGAAAACTCAAGCTTCCACGAAACAGTCCACGCCGTCCGCGACGGTGTTAAGGGCCCCTGGAAAGTTGATCGATTACACACCAAAATAAACTGGGCTTTGACCGCTAGATATATCTTTCATTGCGATGGCGGCGCGTTACTGGTCCCTAAGGGCCAAGAAATGGTGCCGGTGAACATCATGGCCGCCATTCCAGTGAGTAAGGTGGAGAATGATTGGAACTGTCAAAACTTTCTATTGGAAGGCCTCAGGGAACTTGTAGCTGCCGGATATCAGACACAGGAATGGTATAGCGCGGTTGAAGACACCCTGATGGACGGCCTGGTGGATGGGACTGTTGGTTGATACGGTATGCACAATACACAATAGGACACAGCTGAGAGATAAGAACAACTCCTTGTATGGGTTCTGTTGTAGAAGCAATAGAGTGCGCCTGTCCATCGCACTAGCCAAACCTCTCTTATCTGCAATAAGAGAAAAAAGTACCAACTACTTGAAACCGACTCGAAAATCACGAGAACGTTATTGTTTTAACTGATTCCTTTTCTACGTCCTATATTATCCAGTGGGTAAGATTTGTGTTATGGCCTGTACTGTTAATATCGTTCCTGCCCATGTACCACTCCCTAGTTGTACACCCTGTATTACGTCTAAAGGCGTAGTAAATCCTCTACTCCATTTCTAATACTTCAGCTTCCACAGTAAGTTTAACGGACAGTAGCACAGGTAGGCCCGCAGACACACCTGCCAGGACTTCCCGCAGCCATCCTGTGATTAGCACACTTCGGGCTTTGATACTGTCACTTGGAGCTATCTGCATGTCATGGTATCGTTAGATTTCTTGTGTGGAGGCTCCCTAACCTTCTGCATACTTGATTCGCATTCTTCTATCAGATTCTAGTAGATTGTGAGGATAAACTTCATAAGGATATACTCCAGATCATAGCGTTGAGTAAAAAGAGACGGAAGGTCAATGCCCAGTGTCTCCCAGTCTATGTTGTCTAACCCACGAAGTGCAAATACATATTCCCAGTACTCTGGGAACCACCCCGCAAACTCCCAGTCCAAAAGTGCAACGATGTTGCCATCGCGCACGAGAATGTTCCGTGCGGCGATATCACCGTGAGTAAACACGACGGGGCATTCAGTTCTCAGGTGGGTCGTGATCTGGTGCCAGTACATTGACTCAGACCGCAGCCCCTTCGGTGGTTTCACGAGCCAGTCATGAAGTTCCTCGAGAGTATCGAAAGGTCCGCCCGAGCGCATCAGTATACACGGGACGACAACGCCCTGGCCGTTCAGGCGGCCGATTTGGGTTTCTTTCAAGGTTCCTTTCAAGGCACGTAGCTGCGCAATATAGCCACGAAGCTGATCGAGGATGCCCGAGCGTTGGTCTGGCGTAAGCACCGGCCACGCTTGCTGTAGCGTCTGCCCCTCGATATATTCCATGGTGATGCGGTCCCAGTCGCTACTTAATACCTCAGGCACTGGAATAGTAGTGTTGGCTTTGACAAAGCGAAGCACCATCGCCTCATTCGGGTGGTCAGTCGCGCCCATGCCATCACGATTCGTGGTATATTTCGTGATTTTATTGTCGTGGAGCACCACGTAGCGAGCATTGCATCGGTAGATGAGGTCGCCCTCAGGGTAAGGAGCTGGCTGTCGAGGAGGCGGGGGCGAGTCGCCGAAAAGTGCTTGCCGGCGATCTTGCTGCATTCTTTGCTGTAACCGATTCAAACGAACAATGGCAGGTTTTGCGTGATCAGGCAACGGCGGAATAACCAAGGCCTTTGCTAAGCTAGGATTGCGATTCAGCAAATCGTCGGCAAAGTCCGGGTCAAGCGTTGCCTCCACACCGTTGTCGTGTCGAAGAAGGTTGTGGGTGTACCAATATATTAAATCCTTTCGTACTATAGTCCCGTAAGATATTTCATTGGAGATCCAGTCTACAACTTGGCTTTCTTGTTTGGCAGATAGTTGCTGTTGTTGCATGATAGTGAACCTTGTGTGGCGGGTTTAGAGTTGGGCGAGTTAATTTATCACTATGTAGGCCTGTTCATGGGGAAGTTGCAAGGAGGCTGCGATTACAATCAAAGGAATCCTCAACTTATAGGCGTGAGTACGGTCAAAGGTGGCAGAATATATGGGCCTACTCCATACCAACCGCCGGAGGCGATAGTTCATTATCAATCGTTTATTTAATAGCTGAATCGGCTAAACCGTTGGAATTAGTCTACTACATAGGTACCGCACCCCCGGGATAAGTCATCTGACCCTTCCGGTCAACCATTGTACCATCTATTAAAAAGAAAAGAGTTATTATTATGCAGTACCCTAGCCTATTATAGACATTGCTTCTTCAAGCCGTTTCCTCAACTCTAAGTTTCTGAGATAAAAGACAAGCACTTCCGTCTTCTTCTTTCTATGCAGACATTCCACGAAATAACGCAGCCTACTTTGCCAAGAAGGCTGTTGGCTGTAGCCTTGGGGTAATTGAGAAGGGAAGAGCATGGACCTTGGGACCAGAGAGATTTATCAACTGAATTGACACTATTCAGAGCCCCATAATATTAGCCCTTTGTTTCAGAGAGTCCCATAATTAAAAACTTGTTAGGTCATTCACAGGATCGACAGACCGAAGTGAGCAGGTTAAAGTTTCAACTGTCTTTATCTCTCCCTTTTTTTATTTGGCGTATATACAATACCACATGCACCAGCGAGAAATTCGTCAAGACAAGGACGACTCAGCAAGGAATCATACTCTCTGCAATGTCCGGTGAGAGACGTATAACATTTTCTCGTACTTTTATTTAGTGCAGGGTGAAGGCCAGATAGTCATTTCATTCTCGAGGGTCATTGCTAAACAAATACATGCCGACCGTCGCGGGAGCATATTCATTGCATAATACAGTGAGTTGTCTCTCTTTCATGAGTCATAGAATAGCGCAAGGGTGAAATGTGACGATTCCAAAACTGTAGAGACTTGCAGTCGAAACTCTACCTCTGTGACAAGGGCTAATTATCCAGGGGTTGGGACAAGGATTCACTTTGGTCTCGCAAGGTGAATCAGTCCTATTTGCAGTCTATACAATCTAGTACTTCCAGGACTATTAGTTCTCCTTGCATATGGTTGCAAGTCCAGGTGACTTGACTCCTCCAATAGCCTTAATACAGGTGGGTTAGGTCTTAGACTGTTGGGCGCGTATGCATATAACTAGGTAGTTAATAGCTTCCTATCCCTTTAACTGCCCACCATGCCCCCACTTAGTTTGATTATCCAAGTACTGCCGCGTACCTACAGAGTACCTACGCCGACCTACTTACTATATAGCAATTACTTATTTTTACCGAATTATTTGCTATACTTACTTAAGTACTTCTAACGATTTTTATTATTTACACAACTGTGCTTCGCTCTTGTGCACCGGATGCTACCGATTTCTGGGTAACTTATGACTTAACCTAGGATGACGTCGATATCCGACGTATCTAGCTTCTCCCAAGCTTCCCTCTACACCCTCCAGACTCCTTTTCGATATGCAATCCCCTCATTCATTCAATGAAAATGACATTATAAAGTCTATACTTGGAGAGTGACTCGATAGAATCAACCTAGGCCCATTCCTCCAAGTAAGGTCTTCGTCATCCTCATCTTTCCATGCAATACTCCCTAATACCACAATACACGCCAGAGCTTCGTAGTTGATAGCAAGGTTTTCTTCGGCTCCGTTCCATATTAGAACCCCAGCCCAATCGCCATTACTATTGCAAAGATGGAAAACCAATGCTCGTGGCATTACTATGTTAGCAGCTATAGACCAGACCTTCTCTTCCCACTTGGGTCATAAGCGCGAGAAGTGCGAAAGCGACGGTAAGGTTGGAAAAAAAACCCTATACACGTATCTAGCGTGTGCTCTGGTTTAATCTAAAGCGGCCATAGGAAGACATATCCAAAAATATCACTATAAACAAAGATAACGCCATCGAAACCTCTGGCCAGCCTTTTGGTAATGGTATGCGCTTATCATTCCTCATTTTGACTACCTCATAGTAGCCATTATTGATTGGTTGATGCTCGTCGGGGGCTATATCAGCCGATATTTTTTTATAGGTTGCCCTAGCCCCACTATTACTACTGGGGAGCTCTGTCGTCTTAGTCAGCACCGCTATTACCTAAAACCAGCCTACCGAGATAAGTTCCATGCATCATCACAAGTACCATGCATCCGACAGCACTTATTATGGTATGCGGCGCTAGGAAAACAACAAGGCTCTCTCATCTATGCCGATGACCGGTTAGAGAATTCCTTTACTCACCATTTATTTCCTTCTACCTAACTAGTTAGCACCCATGTCTACATAGATACAAACACAGACAGTAGGGGGTAGGTGCATGGAAAACGAAGGAGTGGGGAGTAAGACCACTACAGTTTTAGCTGGCTGTTTGTACGGCTGGCCGCTGCAGTTCCTCCATTTCGAATACAACATCTTTTTTTCTTGGCGAGATCGTTTCTGCAGTTAGGTAAATTGATTGATTGATTGATTGATTGGTTAAGTAATTAATTCCTGCTCGGTTTCAGCAGCTCTATCTGCAGCTATGCCTACTTAACGTAGTAGCTTAATCAGCTGACGCGACCCAGACATGAGTCCAGGCCACCCCGCCCATATCCCTATGAACATGACTACCTACTAATACACAAGAGTGTAAGGCTCTATGAAGCTGTTGCCTCTGTTTTGCAATCTATAATCCCTTCAGTCTCCCCCTAGAAGGAGGCTTATCTAATTATAGTCAGGCGTTTTATGATGATCGGTTGTCTTCAAAAGCTGCCCCTGCGACCTTGTGTTAACGAGGCGTATCAACCATAACCAGAGTACCAAATAGACAAAAGCGACACAGAAGCAACAGGAATAACGCACACAAAGCGTATGTCGTTCCGCATCTCATAAGCAAAAATAGTAATCAGTGGGTTCAACCGTGAGGGGTTTGGCGCATCGCGGGGGCGCCTTCTTCAGTCAGCAAGTGCAGCCATCCCGATCGTTCTAAATGTGGATGTTCATGTTGAAGTAGGTAGTCAACCTCGGGGGTTTGGCAGTCTCGCCCTTGATTTTCGGTGAATAGGTAATGTTAGGATTAATGACGCCTCTGGTTGGTGTCAGCGTTTGCAGTCGAGTGGCAAATTTCTTTGGCGGCGATTCATCTGTGTTGTGACTAAATAAGAGATAAGCCGAGTGTTGAGGTTGAGGTGGCTATTGGGTGTTACCTGTAGGTACAAGATCTTAACAGTAGCTTTCACTGAAACAAAAGTATTTATAAGTTGTGTTACAACTGCAGCCATACAGGTATTGGTGGTTAATACTATGCACCTAACATATGTACATAAGACCGCAAAAGAAACTCCTATCTTGCCCACCATATTTCCTTAATTCGTCCCTTGGCAGACCGTATATTTAAATAACAAGTTTAGATTGCTCAGATCTACTCTAGTTTTCTCTTGAAATTAGGTGGAACTAGAGCAGGTCAGAGCTTTGGTAAAGCCGGTGTTAAAATAGCTTCATCTACGAATAGAGTCTACAAGTAACCAAGGTGGCTCTCCACCCCCACTATGAGAGAACAACGGCGGTCAACAAAGCGCACATTTTACTCTTATCCGCAATCCTGAGAGTCCTAGATTCAGGTATCTGAGCCTTTCGAGATTGGACGCTCACTAGCGGAAAATCCGATTGGGAACCCTGCGTTCTGCTTTGCCGCAAATTGATGCTTGTCATGAATCAGGGTAGCTCTTGATTTTTCACCCGTCTTATCATTCGAAGGAAATTCCAATAACCTGATTGCCGGACCCCTCATGATAGTTATTGTAGTAATGGCCAGAGAACTGCCGAGGCGTAGCCCCGGACTGTACTAGCTCTCCTATGACTTGTGTGCCATCTCCCGCGAATATGTTGGCATGCGCCAGGAAGTTCGACGTCGCCCTCAGCATGTCGGCGTCCGTCACTCCTGTCATGCTGGCGTTTGGTCCTAGGTGGACACCTATGGTTTGTGTGCCGCCGCCCCTGTGAACGTTCGCTTTGAATTCTGTGACGGGGCTGGGCTTCAGGGGATGGGAAGCATTCTTTTCTTGCGTAGCGTCGTCAGACGAGCCCCCCTGGATACTGGGAGGCGGTAGCCTTGTAGAATCCTCGAGACGCATCTTCCCTCGCATAGAGTTGTTATCAGTTAGGCAAATTGCACTTTCCCGCTTGGCGTCTCCTTTCGGGGGTACCGAACATGGCGAAGCTGTTGATTGGTGAGGTGCATTTCGTCCCGAGCTGCGGGATAATTTCTCATGGTGATTCTGGATCTGATGGTAGAGAGGTGTTTGGGTATTCTCTTGCCCCTGCCTGCCGAGACACTTCACCACGGGTCTTGTGGCGGATGGTCTCGCAGCAGTGTGGTCGCATTCTTGGATCAGGACTGTGTCCTGTTCCTTTTGATGTATCTCCTCGTCTGTCACTTGTTGCTCGGGAATGCACTCAAGCTTGGTCCAAATTTTGTTCACCGTAGGGGTGATTTCCCCAAGCCTATCGTTATTGAGCTGGGATATGTAGAGCGCCAAGGTGGTCTTCTGTCGTTCAAAGTCACTGAATATGCTGTCGTATTTCTTCTGTTTCATTGCGAAGGATATAGAAGCTATGAACTGGCTCCTTCTTTGTCGACATAGCTGCTGGTGGGTATCATTGATGGTATTGATCAAATGATCCGTGCAGTCCAGGATGATGGGCGTTTGAAGGTGGGGGCTCTCGCGTATTTGCTCTATAATCTCTTTTAGCTGTTGGCCTGTCTTTTGGTATCGCTTTTTATTCCCAGCAGCCTGGGCGATGCTGTTGATAGCTTCGCAAATTTGTAACGTATAGTCTACGACCTGAGCTCCGGCCACAATAGTGCCAAAAACCGAGGCCATTTTTTCAGACTACTGTAGTCCTAATACCAGGTCAATGGTGCTAGAGTAGGATGCTAAATGTGGGGTCGTAGAGCCGAAATATAGGATTCAGGTCCTTGTTTATACAAGGTTCATCGGAGCCTCATAATTTGCATTTCTGCGAGGCACTTCATCTGCTAACACATAGTGATAGATAAGTAAAGCAACGCCATTTTTACTCCTCGGGCACTAATTCGTGGCATCATGATTTATCAATGCTACGGAGCGCTCAGCATCGTGGCGCGGTGCGGGTGTCCAGGGGAGTGAGGGGCCCTGGGCAGTGGCTATCCAAAATTTGGCCAGTCACCATTGCAGCTACAAAGGCTCCCAACAGTATAAGCAGCGAGTGTTACAAATTTTAAATGGCTTACAACTGAATCTGAGCTCTACACATACAACTGTGCCTGCTATCGCTTAGTCTACCCCCAATTCTCCTCTATAGTACTAACAGACCAATAGTTATGCATGCAGGCTAGACTAGATGTAAGTCGTACATGTTGAGCACTATACTAGATTTAAGGGGGGGAGGGGGGGACGCAGAGATGTGATTTAAAGCCGCAATGTAGAATTTAGTCGTAATCTCAAGGTATGGCATAATGAATTGCTTAGGAAGAAAGAAAAAAACTAGTTATGGACACCACTCCTCTCCTAATTTTGAGATTCAGCCCAACTTTCAAACGAGATGCCTATTATTTGGTGGCCAGGTCCCTCATTGATGTTGCCTTGGTACTGGCCAGAGAATGCACTTGGAAGCCCGCCGTGGGGAACTGACTGGCCGATGACTTGGTTGCCACCACCCTGGCGCGCAAATAAGTTGTTGCGAACCAGCATGTCCGCACTGGCTCGTAACATAACTTCGTCGGGCATTCTGCGTCCCGCCGGTATTCGGATTCCCAAGTACTGGTTTTTGGCACCACGGTGCACATTGCCTTCAATCCGTGGAGGCTTATAGCCCTGTTGATGGTCAGACTGCCTGTATGCACCCTCAGTGGATAGTCCTTCATCAACGGCGAAGTCGTCAGATTGATCAGGGTTGGTTTCAGACAACACGGGTTCTCTGGTGTAACTAGACTGATCGTAGGGGCGCCGTGTTTGATTCATGTTGCTAGGTGTTGCATTGTATTCTGGACCGTAGGTAAGATTCATGTTGCCAGCCATTGCATTGTATTCTGGAACGTAGGTAAGCTGGGCGTAGCGATTGCCGTGCTGTTGGGGCTCGGCAATAGACGAATCATACGCATACCCACTAACCATCAATGGATATGGGGTTCGCCATGGTTGACTTTGGGTGCCAAACGACGGGTATTGTGTGTTCATGATGAGATATGATGATAGTGATTTGTACTAAAAATAAAGATGAAATAATATTGAAGTCTTAGGTGACACCACCTTGCGAATCTAGAGTTGGAATTTTCGGTCTGGTATTTATCAGTGTTAGCCACCAGCAGAGAGAGGAAGAAATGTAGGTAGAGGGTCTGCCCGAGCTTTAAATACTTAGTATATATATACCTAGGTAGATTATCAATGACAATTTCTTCCAAGGCCCCCTTCACTCTGATTAGGTCGTCATATGCCATACACGGTAGGCAATCATCCCCTCCGTTAGGAGTGAATACGCAGTATACGAGAAAGGGAAGTTACAATATCCTACGCCGAAGGCAAGATAACGCATCCTACAAGCTACTCGCCCTATCATGTTACAGGAAAATATATCGCTCAAGCTTCGAACAGTAGTATTGCATCTTGTAATTGTCATCCTGCCACTGAGAGGATTCGACTCCTCTGTAGGTTCAGGCAACTTCTCAAGATGGGCTTCGCCTGCGGTCCTAGCGAGCTGGATGTAACGTGCATTTCAATAGATACGCAGTCTTACATCTAATTCCGGCGTTCTAAATCTAGCATGTAGATCATATCCGTACATTAAAAGTTGGGGGGAGGGGTGAAGGGGGGGCTTTATGTCGCTACCGTTAAGCATATGTCGAACTTCTTTTATCACTACCAGGGCTCGCCGTTGGCGGATATGATGAAATCCTATAGGTTCCATGTTTTAAAACAGTCTCAGTAAGCTATACCGTTTCTTCGTCGGTCGCGCTATGTACCACCTGCCGCTGCACTTGTCCAGATCAATGGCGCCTAAGGACTCAGGCAGGAGCAGAGCTGACCCTATATAATTCCAAGCATACTGAGATCTCAAGTGTACTGTATTAATGGCAAGCTGCAGGTGATCTAGGGGGTCTCACCAAGACCTACGTAGCCCCTCTATGTACAAATTTCGGCTATTCCGGTAGTTTTCAATAGGAAGGTGAAAAAACGCCTTACATACCTAACCTATGTAGCCAATTCTTTAACTTGAAACCTAACTGCAAACATATTTATAATTTAACATTATGTGTACCTAAGTAAGCTTGATAAATGCTGTAGGGTAATAAAGTGGTTTTATTTAAGTACTTTTATATTAAATTATTCAACAGTATTTGCTCCTTGGCATGTAAATAAAACATTTATTACATAAAGCAGAAGTACAAAGACCTCGCTGCAGGTTATATGGCGGATTTTGTATCCTTATTGGTGCCATTCAATTCGTTATTATGCTAGTCGATGACCTAGATTTGGGGGTTAGCACTGCCCTACCCAAGTCCTTAGGCGTTGTTAGCCTGGACAATATCGTTATAACACCACATATTACTTTTCTCTTGTCTTGAGACCATACATTCTACTACAAATTGCCTGAAAGGTTAGGAGAAATAGAGTAACTAGTTACTTCCTTATGAGAACCTGACATATGCTATCACCCTATCATATGAGCCGATAGCAAGACCCTCCCAGGTCTTTTACCACTCAATAAGAGGACAAAAGTAACATAGGTGGTTGTTGGAGTTCCCGCACGCGCTCTGCATGTGAAATCTATTCCACTTGATTGCCGAACGGGATTCCTCCTCGCCACGTAGCTACTTTCCTAGGATTATGCGGCAATCGTCATGGTTAGGCGACTCAGCGCCCGCACCAAAGCGACCGAGACAGGCTGTTCTTTCTATGCCCCTATTCTCTCATAATTCAAACTCTAGCAGCGGCGATCAAAATATTGGGGTGAATTATGGCTACCGACGCAGTGATGAGAACAGCAACCAGTCCATTTTACATTCGCACCACCAACGGCTCGAGAAAAACCAACACGGCGGTCCAGGTAACCAAAATATAGGAACAAATACTATTCTCAGGGACGTCACAGTGGGGAAAGAGCCACTCCTGGCTTTGGTGGCTTTGGTCATCGTTGGGTTGGTGATTATAGGTTTGGGACTTGGACTCGGGTTAGGATTGGGATTGAGGCAACGCGATACCGGATTGGAGTAAGAACACAATCCTCATCACCTAATTCTTCAAAACAGAACAGAATCTGAGCATCTTCTTCAGAAATACAGGCCTAATTACACCGCCATCCGCCACCTCCAACGTGGCCATGTCGAGTACGGCCACGATAGCCAAAGTGGACTCTACCACTCCCTTTGACACCTCTTCAACATCTTCCACCTCTCACATGGCCGCGCTACGTTCTACCACAACAAGCGACCTGGATTCTACCACTCCCTTTGACAGCTCTTCAACAACACTGCCGCCTCCCACTTCTAATATGGCCACATTACGTTCTACCACAACAACCGACGTGGACTCTACTACTACTCCTTCTGGCACTTTTACAACAACGCCTGTTCCAACTATAGCTCAGTGTAGTTACGGTTGCTACCAGGACTTCCAGGAAACCTCAGGCTGCCACGAAGGGTGTCCCGGCGGGTGGTGCACGGCGGACACCGGGTGCGACGACCCGTACCCGTGTATTTCCAGTACTTGTTGCTACACTGCTTGCCTGCCAAACTGGAGCTGTAGCGGGGAGTGCGCCGGGAGCCTAACGTGTGTTTCGGCTCCCACAACTGTTCTCACGGCCGAGTCGACATGTCAGATGTAAGGCTTAGTTGCATGCCAGGCTGCCACTTTCCCTTGATCTTGCCAAGGCCAGTCTGTGGTACGAACGAATGGGCCAGTCGTCCACAGAGAGATAAGGCGCTCTGATGCGTGACTAGCTATGGTCTTTTTGACTTTGGTACATCAAAAGAAGATGTTTTTTAATATCAGTTCAGCAAGACTTTTCAAGGTACCTCCTGCCCAGCTTTGGAACCGACGTAAGTGTGATTCAGCTGACTGACTGCGATTTTAGTCATTGTCACATTTTTATACTGCCGGAAATAACTTGATCTACTGCACGAGAGGGGAGAAACGATAAAAGATGCGGGACGTAAGCCGAGGATACCTTTGTGGATCTAGTGGGTGAAGCATTAGTTTAGAAATACCAAAAAGGCTGTTGGGCATATAGAGGGTTTATAGAGTTGACGTTCTTTTTTCATTTTAAAGACGAATAACACTGTAACGATACAGGACCGGGGTTCGGAGTAAGCCAAAGCATCACATATATATTGTATACTAGATTAGTTCACATTCGGAGTGCATAGACCAGGTCTTCGGAACTGCACGACGCGCTCGCGCGATTCTTAGAGCCAAGCTACATGTAGCAGTCCCACGCCGCGTCGCCGCTGTGTGGTCTCGAAGTCTATGTCCTTCATACGCCTCGCATTAGCGCCTATTAGGCTGTTCCAGTCGAGCTCGTCAGCGAATTCAGAGAGCTTCATGCTAAACATTTTGGCATTAGTGGGATTTGCTCTTCTGGTGCTGGAATGAAAGGGGATGGCCATCGCAAAGTACCTAACTAGATAGGTAGTGAGATTGAGGAAGGGGTACAGATCAGTGAGCCCCCCTATTTAGAAAGAGAGCCGCGCTGACTAACGAAATCATCCCAACAGGTACCACTGATTCCTCCGCGACGTAGAGGAATGCGTCTCATTTCATTAATCAGATATTATATAACCTACAGTGAATTAGGTAAAACTGCGGTAAGATATCATAGTGTTGGGCCTAACTTGCCAGTCATTACTCGGTGATGGATAGGCATAATTATGCCACGCCTTGGAGTCAATTATTTTGCTTGGTTTTGCTTGTGTGCAATGTTGTACACTGGCCACTTCATTAATTTTAAAATTTGATTAATAGGTTAGACATAGCTATGAAAGGCTACCTAGTTTTCCAGCAGTTACTCTTAGTTACTTAGTATTTGCTGTTGCGCTAGCGGCTAATATTCCTCTAGGGCATAGACTGTTACAAAAGCATAGCAAAGAAACCTCCATTCAATTTAGCTGTTCCCGGTACGGACGACCCTACTGCCGACGATCCTCTTCGCCTTCTGCGACCTGTTCAATAAGAGTCTAATAGAGATATTTACGTTCAAAATAACATCGTGTGTAAGCTTCACATCCGACTTCAACGCGACGTCAATAGCCAGTTGACAGACAAAATGATTCTGGCTCTTGATGTAAAGAATAATAAATTCAACTACCCTCGGTTTATTCAAGCACGCCGCGTCTTCACAACCTTAGAGCACCTACAATACATTGCATTGAGCACCGCCCCCAATGCACATAGCATCATTATTGATGATTGTGCTACCTATGCTAGAGATTATTTGGAGGAAGTGGCAACCCGTTTGACGGATAACCAAAGACAACAAGAAGCAGAGGCACATATGGAGGAGGTGAAGAAGTTGATCACCATCGTAACCGAGTCAGCACAGTCAGAAGCTAGCTCAAGACACATAGCCCAGAATCGATAGCTTTGTCGCGAACCGGATACATTAGTAAAACTAGTGAAGGGAACAATCAATGTATAGTTGGCGTCCTTTCCTGTATCTGAGTAATTTGCTGCCTTGGGGTCAATCTAAGCATTTAAATGATTCTAATAATAGCGCGACATATCTACATCGTGATAGCACTTTCTTCGGCCGCGTTTTACCTCTTTGGCAGCACGGCGAGTGAACAATAAGTAGCCTTAAGACTCACGGCATATGATGGCCTAAACTACTTGGAGTTTCCACTGCATCGAGCCCGTGAATACTATATTGCTTACTATATAACTACCTCTCACGCAAAATACGTCGATACAAAAGATACAGAAAAACGCATCAACTTAAAAGTTGCGTCACTTTCAAGTGACGCGGGGTTAGAAGACCGATGCTCCCATGCTCTTGATAGTAGGCAAATGAATTACTTGAGATTTCGGCAGCATGCAAAGGACCTCTTTCGCAAATGCAGCTGCGGTGGCGGCTGCAGGCCCTCCCCAGCCTTTATAGGCATCGTGACTTTCGCCTGCATACTCGCAGATGCCACGAATGACAATGCATGGAAAGTCGGTCAAAAGCTCGGAGGCGACGGTGTCAATGCAGAGAAGGCGACGGCTGCCGAGCCTTGAATCGAGATTTTCACGACTTGTTATGTCTTTAATAGGGAGGCTTGTAGAGGCGACTAAACCATAGTAAATCTCCGCCTCTCGGGTAGTGCTTGTAGAGGTGGTGGTATCTCCCTCCGCCGTTGTTTTATCTTCGTTTTTCTCAAACAATGGATCTTTGAGTTCCTCCGATACTAGGTATATAGAAGCTAGCCTGTGGTGTTTCTTAAACTCATCTAAATATTTTGGCACATTAGACCCTTCAATCTCATGAATACTTTTTAATTTTGTGAGGGTGGAAAGCAGGATGCTAGGAGGGTGATTTATTCCAGCAATCTCCCCATCTTCCCGCCACGCCACCACTCCCGGAAACTCGCCATCGGGCACACCAACAACAACATCACCAAGTCTGACCCTAGCAGGGATGCCGCCACCGATACCCACCAGAAGACATCGCCGGATGGAGGGAAAGGTAGAAGTCATCCAGACTGCAATTGTTGCTATCGTATTATGGCCACCCCAGCCAGGGGGTAGGCAGGCAATAACGACATTGTGCGGCCCAATAGATCCAAGGCTGTATGCATTGGGATGGTTGCTCTGCATTTCAATATCGGGATTTTTTTTGTCCAACATCATAATAGCCGCGGTTTGCTCTTTGAAAAGCAGACCGATCCATCCGATGGTGTAGTGCTCAGGAGCAAGACCGCTGTCGGAAACTTTTAAAGGAGTAGGGCTACCCATGGCGTCATCTTAGGCAGTGAATCTAGAGGCAGCGCTACCCACAGGTAGAGTCAGTCAAATAATAGCCTCTTGATTTGTTTTACCTGAATAGATCGCAAAAAACGCTTGTTTGACTGACTTGACGGAATCTATTATTTGAATTGATCAGGTTAATTGACCAAGTAATTCAAGCAATATACGTAAAGGGTACAGAGTTGTAGAAAGTAAGGTAGGTAGATAGGTTGGTGGTAGAGGTAAGGTTGGATGTAAGTGGCTAAGTCAGTGGCTTGGTAAGTGGCTAAATAAGTGGGTTTAAGAACAGGGTGCCACCTAGAAATATTCTTAGCAACCACCCGCCACACCTACAAGTACACTGACCATCATTAGGAATCATCTGTTTAAATCCAGGTGAGGTCTGTAACATACACCCCCTCTAGAATAACAGTTAAGATGCTGAATAAAACTGTACTATTGCTATATTTATGGGAAATTCCATCCGAAGAATACCGCCCTGGACCTAGATTATATCACCGCAATCTTTTCAGGTTTGTTCTACTCTTTCATAGTACCCGCCGCAGAACTCCTGTTATCCTAGCTCAATCTCGTGATTCTCGAAGATAATTCCTATCTTTTCCACCCATATTCGCAAATCGTAAAATACGTTCGCCGCTATTTCTCATATCGCATCGCTTTGGAAACATATACGCTCGCTTTTCTCCATTTCCCTCCTTCGTAGCCGACTTTTCTCTTTACCTGTCTAGTGATTCAGATGAGTGTCCTTGGCTCCCCATATTTGACGAGTGGCACGGGTCGGGATGATCTCTGAACTCTTGCCAGCGCTTTCGGTTGTTCTGCCGCCTGGCTTTGCTTTGATTGAATAATATCGCCGCACAGTCCTTTATTATATTTTCATCGCGCTCACAATATCCTAAAGTTCGTTCGCGAATATCATCAAATGTTTGATATCTGTATTTTATGGGCTTAAAACCGCCCTTGTCCTTCTGCGCGGCTTGTCTTTGCCACTGGTTGTCCTCCCTCGTGACCACTTGTAAACGTGTCGTATCCACATCTGGCCCACCATCGACTAATCCGGTGCGTCCAGCATCTCCTCTCCTTAGCCTGCTAGCTGTACGGGTATGCCACGGCGTTATATGATTCTTCTTGCATTCCGACAGCTTGATCTTTGCGAGGTCAGGCTGACCATGCTCGTTCGGAACATCAAACCGGAAATAGCGAAACCCAGTACCTCTTTTCTCTTCCTCTTCCTGGCGTCTCTGCATCTCCTGATGCGGGCCCTTAGTATTCACGAAATTTGCCACGATGAAGGAAATTAATGACCAAACACCAAATCGGGTGTGTTCATCAGGCCTGCCGGTGCCAGTGCTGATCAGGGTTTTTGGGAAAGTCGCTGAGGCTTTGGCGTCCTGGGTCGCATTCAGATCAAGCGGTGGCCGTGCCATGTCTACAGCTTCATTCATAGCATGGACTGAAGGGTTGTTTTCCCAAACCGCCCCGTCAAGGTACTTCCTGCCCCGCAACATGACAGGGCGGAAATAAGTTGGAGCAGCAGAAGTTGCCGAGCATGCCTCATGGATCTGGAGATCAGCATGCTCTAGGGTTCTTGGGTCCAATTCTAGTCTAACTTCTTTCAGTCGACGCCGGCGGCTGTAGGACCGAAAGAAAATGGTTTTATCAGCTTCAGGTTCAGCAAAAGTCGTTGCTCCACGTTGGCGCACTGTCAAAACCGCGCTAGTTAATATATAATATTAGCGTAAATGCTTTGTACTGTAAGATGAGTATACTTGCACTTTGCATGTTTTATTCGAGTACTGTGATTCGGCGGTTATTTCATCGTAGTCATACTGGCGAAAAGGCTCGCTGCCACTACACTTCCCTTTTTTATGGCAAGCGCAGAAGTTTTTAACAACCTCTTTTGCTGCATCTTCAACTTTCCTCCTAGAATATAGTTGCACGAAGCGTATCCGAGGAGGTCGGAAAATAGTATTAGATAAGATCCTGTATTGTTTCGTACAGTCTTCTACACTCATTCGAAGTCGTCCAAGCATAATTGCAATAAGACTTAAAATAGCTGTTAGTAAAAAACTGCTGATATTTATTTATTATGATAACCCACCCTCCTGTGCTTATGCCAATTATAACGTCGAAATAATAGCAAGGGAGTGGTATAGTTTAGTTTCTGCCACCTTCGAGGTGATTGTTAGGCTGTTCATCATCGAGTCGCTTAATCTCGGCCATGATCTCCCGAAGAATATATAGCGACGACAGTCCTCTCACGCCGCCGCCGTCTTTTATGATTAATCCTAAGATTGATAATATTTATTCAATGCAACTCACCAAGAGACAAGATACTAGGCCGCCAGCAGTCTTCCCCATCTGGACGGGGTTCCTGATCTGGGTTCTGAGTGGAACCAGTTGCAGCCATTTTTAAGTGACCGAGTTGTGTACAAAAGCAGGCAAAACAAAAAGGTGCGTTCTTCGAAAGAGGAATCATATCAACTAGTGAGAATGGGTCACTGAGATGAAGGGTAGTAGGCTCTTTTAACTCTCTCACCCAGCTGTCGTCCAAGCCTTATTTATCGCCTTTTGGTGAAAATGCCATGGTACAAAGCTACAATACCGGCATACACATAAAAGTAGGCCGCTCTCGCATCGGATATCTGGCTGCTTACAGTCAGCCACGCATATACAACTCCGGTCAGGCTATAGAAAGAACGACATCTTAAGTATGTAGTCGCGGTTTATGCCGTACAAAATATGCGTAACACCACATAGATCTCCAAGTGGATACTAAAACGGAACATTGCACACACCGCACTTTGGAGGCCTGATGTGACAAGGGCTTATTTTATAGGGCTTGGAACAAGGTCTATTCAGCTAATAATTTCTCTTTGGTCTTACAAAGTCCATGATTCCTTTTTTCCTTTCAGTCTAGAGAAATCAGTCCCTTTTATACCCAAAAGTTCTTAAGCTATAGTTTATACATTTTAATACTTTTAAAACTATTAGTTCTTTTTATATATATTTATAAGTTTAAGTGATTTATTTTTTTTAATAGCTTTTATATAAATAAATTAAATTTTAAACTATTAAATATATATATATATAATTAATTAATAGTTTTTTATAAATTTAAAACAGTTTTAATTATATAATATTATATTTTTTTTTATACTTATTTTTAAATATAATAATTGTTTTTTATTTAATTAAAAAATTAATATAGTTATTATTATTAATATAAACATTTTTAAGTTTTTTTAAATATTATATATAAAAGTTTTTAATTAATTTTTTAATTTTAAAGTTATATAAATATTTATAAAGCTTTTAAATTTAATACTTTATAATTAGCTAATTTTTTTATTTAACAAAATATTTTATATATTTTTAAATTTTTATAAAATTTATAATTTTATTAATATAATATTTATTAATAGTTTTTATAAGTTTAATTTTATATAAAACTTAGTTAAAATTAAATAATATTTAATTGTTAATATAATATAATTTTATAAATAAAATATAAAATAAATTATAAATTTTTTATTTTTTAAATAAAATAAATTTAATAATAATAAATAAAATTAC
>MU378359.1:0-39135 GCA_022495175.1 Hypoxylon argillaceum | reverse complement strand
CTTTTCAGGCTCCCTTATTAGGTAAGCTCACCTAGGTGGATCTTATGACCCGACCCTTTGGGCTCGCCCCACTAGACCCACTTATACCGTCACATTTATATTTACCTTGAATTCAATTATGAATCAATGGCATATACGGGGCTCTACGCGACACAGCTCAATTAGGTTTACCTGACGGGCACGTATTCTAGTCTAACATAGCCAACAGGCTTCTGGGACGTCCTTGGCAGGCTGGGTAGTGTGATATTTAATCACATGTTTATTTACTTGTAGCGCTAGCTAAAGTTAAACTGCTACGAATGAACATGCAGGGTAAAAACGCTTCCTAAAATTTCCAATCTCCAGCTTCACGAATTCTTGCTTCCTCATCTTTTCGTAGCTGCTCCTCTTCCTTTACTTTCTTCTTTATGTTTTTACGCTTCTGGTGCTGGACAGTGTCTCTGACTGTCATACCCCTCTGTTCTCGGTACTTTTTGAGCATATTTTGAATCCCTTCACAGAGTCTGTTTGATGATATCTCTAGCAAGGGCGCTTCGAGCTTTCCTTCATAGAAGCTCGCCATGTCTACGCAAATAAAATCGTGCAACGGGATGCGTAGTAAGCCTGACTGGACCGCCTTGCCTTGTGAGTCCCGAAATGTCTATTATATAGATTAGCATCCTGGCCCTGTTCAAGGACTTGCTAGAGTTCGTACCTCTTCAATAGTATTTCCGATCTCTAGTGCCCCCTTTTCTTTCTTCGCTCGCCAGACTAGTATTGACGCGCTTCCTGTTTCGTTGCTTTCGTCTTCCGAGTAAGAATATGGCTTGCTTGTATCCTTTAGGCTGTTATGATAATTCATTTGTTTCAGCCTGTGCTCGTTTTTCTGTTCGGCTAGGTACATCTTGTGCATATCTACCGCAACAACAGTTCGAATTTGGCCGTTGGAATGATTTACTGCTCGTGATTACCTCCTATCAGTTTAAGTGCAGATAAAAAGTGTTATATAACCAAGGAGGATTTGAAATTTAGCTCTAAATCAAAAAGGATTAACTTAAAGACCTACTTACTATACCCTTCAGCTTTCTCCCGCAACTGTTCCTTAGTCTGAGTCCACCCAACTTCCAACACTAAAGTCGGGTAGTAACACCGGTGATCGACGCCACGTTTACAAGTATGTCGTATTTCCAAATTTGGCGCTTTGGTTTCTTGCGTTTCTGTATCCTTGGAAAACTTGATACCTCTACCAGCCACTGGGGAGAAGGTCTC
This sequence comes from Hypoxylon argillaceum, assembly GCA_022495175.1. Lineage (NCBI taxonomy): Eukaryota > Fungi > Ascomycota > Sordariomycetes > Xylariales > Hypoxylaceae > Hypoxylon > Hypoxylon argillaceum. The sequence continues at coordinate 37,887 of MU378359.1, read as the reverse complement.
GGCAATATCGGATATTCTAGTATCACTTGATTTTCTAAGACTTTCCTGCCATTCCCTTATAGATTTATCGAAAAGCTCTTGCATTCCGCTATGTATAGGGGTTTGCATTTGGACCTCGAACCGTTCTCTGGAGCATGAATATTCAAATCTAATACGACAAGTAAGCACTATCCTAAGATCTGGGCTTTCGACGGCTTACTGTACGGTATCTAGGACGCCAGGTGGTACACTATTGTCCTTAGGGTCTCCGATAATCTCTAGAAATTGCTGGTATCCCTTGGCAGTAATTTTTCTGGTTGAATTCCTAACACCTGCTCGTCGGATTGTTGGTGTTGAGTTGAGAAGATGGACAATACTCTGTGCCTGAGCCCTATCTCCTCGTGACCTGCGTTTTCTTGACATCTTGAAGTGAATGATAAATGGGTGGCGTGCTAATTCGACTTGATTCTAGATAGTGTTGACGTTAGGGATTGAATACGCATCTAGAGCATTGAAGAAAATGTTTAGAGGTGAGTCAACAAATACGCGAGGCGTTCAAAGTGGGACCACCGCGTATATATCATATCCCTACCTAGCTACCGCATGCAGATACTAGCTTCCACGTACTGCCCTTAATATTACTTATGGTTACACGAAATATTATGATGTCAGGTACATATCAAACACGCGGAGGACTTATCAGCTTCCTTTTTAACATGTGACCACGACCCACATAATAGTATTTTTCATTTGAAGTTAGCCGAAATAGATAATATTCGGGCTCTCGTATTTTTCTTTTCAACAAAATAATGGCACATGGTTGCAAAGCTTTGTTGACAAGAGGCTGAGTGAGTATTGGCATCCCGACAAATGCTGTCTAGTTATTAGAAGAATATGCAGAATGGTCCAGTATCTCGCAGTGCACTGTAGCTATTTAAAAGCCTCCTAGAGGGGCCGCCAGCACTAAGACTTCTACTCTTAGGTAGTAATATATACGGAAAGCATAGCGATAAGTTAGGTGGTATTCATTACTAGTGAACGAATATTTTATTAATTAACCTTTCATAATTCTACAGGACTACATACACAGCCATGTCAGAATGTCTTACATCACCTGCATCAGACCAGGATTGATAATTGACCCCGCATCTAGGTGCGGGCAACTTATGCTAGGTTACCCTTACACTCATGTTTCCGTGAATATCTTAAGCTAAGCCCGTTTCTTAACCTCTATCCTAATCCATATAGCCGCAGTTTCAAGAGGTTGTTACCATTAGCAATGGCGCTTGAAAGAGTCCAGGTCTTCCGACTGGATGTTGAGATGCAGTTCAAATGGCTCTCACCGAACGAAAAGAAATACGCGCACCACATGGCTCGGTGGGCGAGATTCTAACACGCGATTAGAATAATTACTGACTACCTTCAAGGGCGGCCTGGTTTGGGACAAGGATCATCCTACAACAAGTCTCGCCAGAGTCCCTAGCCATTTTCGACTTCATTCTTGAACTCCATCGCACTTGTTCTGGCAATTGGGATGCTCTCGTCCAACCGGGTGTTAACCGCGATAAACTTCATGGCTTCCTAACATACGCTGCGACCTTTCTATCAAATGTCGGGAACTATTTTGTAGGTCGCAAGCTCTTTGTGCTAAGCGCTTCGATGTTAATACACTTAGGGTTCTGGCGATCAAAAGTTTGTGCCTAATGTGGATATCAGCGTCCTCAGAAACCTTGCGACTCGATCCACTAGGCTATCAAAACTTTATGAGGAGATGGCATCGTCAATCTACGCAATACCCCCTCACAGCCTTGGTTATCCGAGTGAAATTGCCCAGAGTAGTTATTATCCAAAAAGCATTGTTACAAAGGATGAGGTCAGCATCGTGTCTCGGACCCTTGAGCAACATTTGATATTTCCAGAGAACACCAGGATCCAGAAAATCAAGAATAGTAACAACTTTGAGGTTCTCATTGCTTCTGTCGACAAGGACGATTTAACTGAGACTTTCCCTCTCCAGGGTGCAGAGGGGTCCGTGAGGCTTGTTCGAGGGGATCATTCCTCTGAGTTGAAGAACATATGCGCGGAACTAGTAGAAGCGACTAAGTACGCTGCAAACACCCTACAGAGAGACTTTCTACGCAAGTATATTCAGAGTTTCCAGACCGGCAGCCTGAACACATACCGTGAATCTCAGCGGCTATGGGTCCGGGACAGGGCACCGAAAGTGGAGAATATATTCGGCTTTGTGGAGCCCTATCGCGACCCCCATGGTATACGATCTGAATTTGAAGGCATTGTAGCTATTGCTAATAAGGAAGAGGGCGATCTTCTTTCCAAGCTCGTTGAAAATTCCGCCAAGTTTATTCGTCGCTTACCCTGGGCGACATCAGATAATGATGGTAGAGGACCGTTCGAAAAAAGTCTCTTCGAGCCGCCAGACTTTTCAAGCATTCACTGTATGCCGACACTCATGAACAACTATGTATTCAATACTTATGATTTAAATCTAGCTCTTGCATACTGCTCTAGTATCATATTTCCCGGCATTAACCTCCCAAATGTTTGTTACACTACTTACGCAACGAATACTATATTGAACGTAGGCTAATATTATAATTGCAGTATAACGACATCCGGCAGGAAGATGGCTTCAAAAGCGTAATCATTGCTAATCGGATGGCTGTTGAAGGTAAAGCGATCCAGTATCCTTTCATAGAACCCCATCAAGCAAAAGAATTCCAAAAACACAAATTTTCGGCCTATTACATGTGGGTTGTGCTTCATGAACTCTTGGGTCATGGGACAGGGAAAATGATGGTCGAGGCCGACAGGGGAAACTATAACTTTGACATCAAAAACCCACCTATAAATCCTGTCACGGGGAGCCCCATCACATCTTGGTATAAACCAGGCCAGACATGGACAGGACAGTTCGGTGACTTAGCAACTACGGTTGATGAGTGCAGAGCGGAACTCGTCGGGGCGTATCTCATGGATGACCTAGAGCTCTTAGAGCTGTTTGGTTTCACTGAGACCTCTCACATACGAGCAGACGACGGTAAGTAACTCCCATAATGAAGGTAGCATTAGCTCATATGTTATTTGGCAGTAACCTATAATTTGTATCAGCAACTAGGAGTAGATGGATTGCGTGGACTCTCAAACTTCAATCTAGATAGCGGGGTAAGCTTTCGCACCCGTTAACTTTCATGACATCTATATAGATACTAACCACTGCTATTTAGAAATGGGGCCAAGCCCACAGCAGAGTAAGTATTATCATATTACTTGTAGTTTAACATACTAATGTTGGGGTAGGCTCACTTTGCGATGCTCCAATGCCTGCTCGTCGATGGTGGCGGCGTCATAGCGATTACCCATGACAAAGAAACTCAAAACCTAACAGTGCGGGTTGACAGGTCAAAGATTGTGACCCATGGAAAACCTGCACTCGGTAGAATGCTCCTGCGATTGCATATGTATCGGTGCACGGCCGACGTAGAAGGCTGTCGTGCCTATTATGAAGCCCTCTCCAAGGTTGATGACCATCATATCGAATGGCGACAGGCAGTGCTAGCGAACAAACCGCCACCGCTAGTCTTTGTACATGCGAACACGTTTCTAGACGGAGACAATATTATTCTCAAGGAGTATAACCCGACTATCGAGGGGGTCATAGAAAGCTGGGCAGATCGCATGGTGTAATGACATAAATATAGCTCTGTGTATTATCTATAAATGCAGCTAGACTAGACAGAGTTAAAACAATTATTAGATTTATTAATAAGCCTATCTCTATGTTATATCTACTGTCGTCTCTTAAGAGTATAATATTGTTCTCTAGAATCTAAGGCGTGCATTAGGTTGTTGATAAGAAACAGTAGCAATCATGATCAGCCGGCACCCTCTGAGGCTGTCATAACTCATTAATCAAGCCTGCGGGGTATTCTGATATCATAAATAAAGCAGGTGATACGTCAGATACTTTATTTCATGCCAATTTAGGCAAGACGACTCTAGTTTTAGAAGTTCGAGGCGCTCATTCCTAAATGAACCTTTCCATGAATTTACTCTGGCCGGTCTGAACCCGTGCTCTCTCCCAACCTCACAGCATAAAGCTAAGATGGTGCAGGAGTAGGTATCTAATTTAGCCTTGAGTGTATCACAGTGATGTGCTAATGTCTCTGATTAGTCGAGCTTCTAACCTACTATGGCATCGTGCCTTGGAACAGTATCGTTTGGAGCTTCAAGGTACTAAGAACTACCAGGCAATTCCAAATGTCGGCTCTCTTGAGGAGCTTATTAGATCATTCGCCCAAATACAGGCTACAGCACCTGGAAGTTACTCGGGTACCAACTCGTTGAATAGACTTGTGCCGAAGCTCAAGTTTGTAGATGATTTCTCGGCTGTGCTAGCCTTTTGTTTTGGTGCTGATGCGGCATTGACCGCAGCTGTCTGGGGTAGTATCAGATTGATACTCGCCCATGCCTCATCAGCCGCTGATACCCAGCGTGATGTTCTCAACATGATTGAGGAACTCAGTCTGTCACTTCCACGATTTCAAATTTACGAGCAGACATTGCCGTTAAACCGCCAGCTTCAACAAGCTCTGGTTGATGCATATAGCGAGATCATTTGCTTTTATGCTCGGACTATACGCTTTCTGCATAACCATTCTCATCTAGGCTTGAGAAAGATTGAATGGCATGGCTGCCGGGATGATCTTTCTATTACAATCAAGCGTATTAAGCGTATCTCCTCACTCATTGAGAGTGAGGCTGATATGGCGCGAATGCGAAAGGACGAAGGACGCTATAAAGAAGTCCTAGAACTCCTGACCGAGATGAAGATGAGCGAGTCAAAAGGCGACAAGAGAATCCAGTATAACAACATACCATTTGCTTCCAATGCCAAGTTTAGTGGGCGCAAAGATGTTCTGGATACGATTCATAACATCTTGAATATTGATTCCTCATCCTCAACACTCAAGTCAATGGCATTATTTGGCATGGGTGGGGTTGGGAAGACGCAGATCGCAGCTCAATACGCCCACCAGAACCTACAGCATTTCGAAGTCATTCTGTGGATTGCCGCCGACAATGCTATCGCGATTGGTCAGAGCTTTCGTACGATTGCCAATGGGCTTGGACTCTTTGAAGCCGAGGATGATCAAAAGGATGCAGCTGCGGCCGTGTGGAAGATTAAGAACTGGCTTCTAACTACAAGTATGTCATTGCGATCCGACTTGTATTGCTTACGCTGTTCTCGCTTTTAAGCCATTATTAATACAGAGTAGAGTCAACGTGCCTTGTTATATTCGATAATGCAGATGACCTAACTGCTCTGAAGACAGCGTGGCCGGGCGGTATAACTGGCTCGGTGCTACTAACCACAAGAAGCCTTGCAGTCGCCAACACTCTCACGGCCTATTCTATACAAGTTGACGCTCTTTCAGACAGTGATGGCAGTGAGTTGCTTCTGAAAGCAGTAGGACAAGACCATACTACCCCCTCGGATGCAAATCACGCCAGCCATGCCCTTGCTATCAGTCGGACTTTTGGCGGATTGCCACTTGCTCTAACGCAGATCGGCGGGTTCATCGCCCAGCGTAAGCTATCTCTACAAGCCTTCCTACCTCTTTACGAACGGAACTCTGCCAAGATTGATGCGCGCAAGGTTCCTGGAAGTGACTACGAGCATACTCTAAGTACCGTGTGGAACCTCGCCTTCAAAGATCTGTCGGAGACTTCCACCCGCTTTCTCAGACTCCTTTCCTTCTTTGACCCAGACGGCATCTCCGAGGAAATTTTACTACAAGGCTCCCAGGACCTCGGTGACGATTTCTCGTTCCTATCTCATGAGATGGAGTAAGTGACGCCATCTAGTTTTTAACTACCCCTCTTCTTGCCACTAAAGGATGTCCATAGCCTCGGCGATGCTACCGAAGAACTCTTACAGATAGCCCTCATCAATAGAGTCCGAGAATCGGGAGACCTCATAATCCATCGCCTGATTCAGTCTACAGCTAGAAAGAGACTCAAAGAAGCAGACAATAGCAAGTACTTCAGTTGCGTTGTAGATATACTCTGCTGGGGATTCCCTGATCACTCAAAGCTAGACATTGGCCATCAAATTTCAACATGGGGCCGATGTGAAAAGTGTCTGCCCCATGTCAGGCACCTAGTCGAACTTGTCAAAGCGAACTCAAAAGGAATCACCCATATGACAGACGATCAACCGAAGTATGCGGACCTTCTCATCAGATGCAGTTGGTAAGATCTCATTGTTTCTCCGGGTGAATGCTAGTTTTCATCGTGATAGGTACTTGTACGAACGGGAGATGTATATCATCGCCAGAGTAATGGTTGAGCAAGCAATTGGTATCATCAAAGATACCGAGTCTCTTGGCTATGCAAGTGCCATTGATCTTTGTGGTCTCGTCGATTTAGATCTAGGCCAAGCCGCTCGCTCCCTAAGTTCTTTTAAACGTGCCCTTGGGATCCGCAAGGCCGTGCTTGGAAGCGAGGATCCTTTTATCGCGTATAGCCTCAACAATATCGCCTTGGCATATACTGAAATCGGGGAGCTACAACTTGCCTACGCAGCGCACCAGGAAGCAATCAACCTCCGACTTAAGGCGAATAGCGACAGGATTGGAAACTCTTATAGTAACATGTCTAGTCTCCTTCTCCGCATGGACCGCCCAGACGAAGCTGAGGAGATGCTGGCAAGATGCCCATCTTTAAAAGGATTTACCGACGAGACCTTCATCAATACTGGCAATCCACGATTTTCGGGTGACATAGTCCTCCTATCCCGCATCCGCCGCGCCCAGGGGCGGAAGACAGAAGCATTGAGGTTAGCCTCTAAAGCCCTAGCTTTTCGTCGTAGATTGCTAGGCAATCGACTTAAAACCTGCGATTCACAATACGATGTTGCTTCTATGCTCCTTGACGAAGAGCATACAAGATCAGCCATGTAAGTGCATAAACTATAGTGCGTCTTGCACATGTCACTCATTCAAACTACTTGTAGACAATTACTTCAGGAAATCGTTAGTATCTCGGAGGCCTTCCTCGAAGGCGAGGGACAGCGAGCCCGAGCGCTGTATAAACTCTCAGAGATTCACGGACACATGGGCCAGCAGAAAGAGAGCGATGCTTACAGAGACCAAGCGCTGACACAGCTGGTGAGCCTCAAGCCAGAGCTCAAGAACGCACCGTTCGAAGAAGCTACCTTCTCGAAACTATGCCTCTGGATGCTGTGGTAGACAGTTAGAATGATTTGACAACAGGGTATTGGGTGGGATAGTTAATCTTTCAAGCATTAACCGCTACTACATTGACGATAAGGTAGGAGGTTTCAATGCTCAAGAAAGTATCGAAATGACGTCGAAGAAGGAGTCGAGGGAACTGTCCATTGCCTGAGAACTGCGCAGGGGTCCGCAAGCCCCTTTTTTTTATAGCTTCTAATATATATCATTTAAAGAGTTGTCCTCATCCACCTCGGCAACGGAATGGAGGTATAAAATAAAGGATTGAATGTGAAGTATGCCGTGCCAAAACAGAAAATGTATCTAAGTAATAGACGAAATGTTTGCAAAGGCAGAACAGGCGGTCGGCGATACGGGATTTTCGCTAATCCGCTAGTTAATTGAACATATGCAGGTTTTTTTGTAATTTGCTTTTTTTTTGGAATATTGGAAGCAAACACAAGGCGTCTTGCATTGAGCTCTCACTTATGCAACTAAATGATAGGTTTACCCCCAATCAACTCCCACACCGATGATTCTAAGTTGATTTTATAACACTCCCTCTTGACTCCGCGCTTAGTTGACAGAGCCGCTATCAGTGCTTACAAGAAATCCACTAGGGCATCATTCAACGACCGCCCTTCCTTAAGGGGTACCGCCTCTCCTTTCTTGGCTAGCCCAACCTTATTGTGCCAGACAACCTTCATTCCAGCATCCGTAGCACCCTGAACATCTCCGGCACTCCCCGCAACAAACAACACATCACGTGGTTCCAGGCCGACTGCAGCCAGAGCTGCCTCATATGCTGCCTTAACCGGCTTGTAGAACCCACTCTCTTCGGCCGTAACGATGGCATCGAAGGCAAATGCTTTGTCATTTCCCTCGCTAGCGGACTTCTCGACCCCACGGACAGCAAGATGCCCCAGAAGTGTCGAGCAGTTTGTCACCACGGCGAGCTTGTAGCCCTTCGCTCTTAGGGCGCGCAGCACCTCCCCGACTTCAGGCCACGGCTGCAAGGTTTCCCATCCTCGAAGTAGAGCTTCTGGCGACGATGGGGGCAAGCCGACTTCGTCTGCGGACTGCTTGACGAGATTCTCGTAGGGGACGTAGGCACCGGCGCTGAATGTGATTTGGAGGTAACGGTCGCGCCAGAGCCTGCCTTCTGCCGGAGTGCCCGATGGGGTAGAAGCATCCCAGAGGTCCCAAGAATTAATAAGGGCAGTAAGGAGGTCAAAGACGATGGCTTTGGGTCGCCAGTCCGGATCGGGGTTCTCTGAAGACATGGACATGATTGAATTAGGTTTGATAGGTATGTAATCAGGTTAGAGAAGATAGGACATAGAGGCTAGATATTTGCAAATCAAGTAGGGTACCTAGGTAGGTATTACCCAAGATAGAAGATAAATTAGTGGAGGTGACTCGGAGCGTCGGGACCTGAAACCGGAGACAGCGTTGCATTTCAAGCCGGCGCTAAATGCTTATTCATCACCATTACGTAGTGTATACAACCAATGTTCCTCTCCCGAAAAAATATCCAAACATTCAAAGGGGGCCCTATAACTCTTGGGAAATTAGAAGACAGTTGTACATGCATGCTGATCAGGAAGAATAAGAGCCAATTCTGTCTCCTACGCCTTCCAACACCAGTGGAACAACTCAATGATTCGAAAGCTATCCCTACTACACTAGGTATCTATCATAAATTCAAACTTGCTTAGCTCTCATTGGTTGAGATGATGTGTGCTTCGCTAAATCAGGCAGTCCCACCCATCATACTGGTTAACTCGTATTTAGGTATATACACAATATTAGACAATCTGCTTGCAGACTCATGACAAACATTTGAAGCAATCCTTCTTGCAAAGTATCAACAGAGAAGCATTTCTACTTATAAGCTAGCCTAGCTTCAGTCCGGGTCATCCAACACCTCCGCTAGAAAACAAGGCACCTATTCCCAAATATATGACATAACTATAAGCAAAGTTTTAGTTAAAGCATCACATGATGGAATTTTAGGTGACCCTTTCATTCTGATAACTTAAAACAGGCTATTTCGGTAATACAGTAAGTTTTACAGCCCCGTGGGCTATGTTTGGACCAAAAAAAAGTATTCACGTTCCATCTCAGTTTTATTAGGACTGCAAACAAGTGAGCTGCAACTCAATGCATGACTCAGGCAGCTGATTCTTTTATGGCTATATTTTGTGAAATGGTGTTATGCAGTTGGTTTGTGTGACATATGGTGGTATACATACAACGGAAAAGGAACAAGACTACCGGGTCAAGAACAAGCTATATGAGCATTTCGTGTTATGAGTGTAACCATGGTGCATATAAGAGAGTTGTGAAGTAAAGTCCTTTCCGAGTTTTGTTTTGATGAGAAGAATACATGTTCCGACGACGCGACTATCAATATCAGGGGATGGTTAATATAAGGCGCAGGATCTGCTGACCTACCTACCTAATGCTTGTTTATATCTATCTGTAGGGTAGGATAGGGCTAAAGCTATGCCGTGCCTTCCTTCTCCATCTCTTGACTCTTAAATATGGAGTATTGAGGGAAGGTACAGCTGCAGCAACTGAAACTAGCGCAAGTGACACTGTTGTATTACGAGCGGCCTTCCGCAGTACTTGATACTCCAAAAAACCTTACGTAGATTCTCTTGTGCCTTCTACATCGATCTCTCCCATTCCCATCAACAACAATCCCACCTACTGTGCCATCTTGTAATAATCTTTCAAACATTACATCTCATTCACGTGCACCAAAAACCTCCCAGCCGACTTCCCATCATGTTGTCCATCATTGGTATTGGCCTGCGTGTCTTCCTCGTGAGTTCCTCTAGCACCAACTTCCAATCTACATCTTTCGGCTTTGAAACCTCTAACGCCTAGTTTCGGTAGCTCTTCATCGCTGCCGTCGTTCTCGCCCTCTCCGTGACCTTGGCTAGAGAACAGGCCATCGGTCAAGTCCCTCCTGAGACTGGCTTCGGCACGTTTGTGGGAGCTGCTGGATTCTTCGCCTCCGTGTTTGGTATGGCGGCTCTGTGGTTTGACCAAATCAACGGGAAGATCTTAATAAGTCTCGATACACTTGTGTCAGTCTTCTATCTGGCAGGCGCCATTGTATGTTTCCCTGTCATTTCTCATTATTTACTTGACAAAGCCGCGCTTTTGCTCGTTCTGCTCAACTATCTACTGATACATATGAGCAGTCCCTCACTATAGCCATGAAAAATGTGCCAAGCTGCACGGCGACAGACGGCACATCTCAGTACTACAGAGGTATCAACAAGATTATCAGTGGTGGTTGCGTCCATTCTAGCGAGGGCCCGCTCTGCCCTCATGTGATCAGCGCTGACGGCAAGGATCTGACCCAAGGTCGATGCCAGATGGCGCAAGCTGATTATGTCTTCGAGTACGCTGGATTCATTCTTGGACTTGTCATGGTCTTCATGGGATACATTCTTCACCGCCGAGGTCGCGGCGGCGCTCCGCCTACCAACAGACCTTATATCTGAGTTTCTACGGTATCACAAGAAAGGCTGAGACAACAAGGAGGGATAAGATGGGGAAAATGGCAGGGAATTTTCTACGTGCTAATCCACATAGCTTCATTTTATCCAAGCTTACGAAGAGATGATCGGAACAGATGTTGACCATAAGTCCCTCTAGATAGCTCACCACTAGGGTTAACTACTGTAAAAGATAGGGAAACACGTAATGCGGCACCAAACAGAGAGCTATTCCTCATGTACCTCAACTAGTAAGAAAAAGCTCCTACGTGAACCTGAAATGAAAGTAAATATCTAAAGAGAATAAGAGATGTAGAGAACTGCTACGCAAAAAGGACTATAAGGCACTTGTTGGGGGAAGGGTAATAGGTAAGCGATAGATTATTCATGTAGATATGTTGTTGTCGATGAGACTGCTAAAGTGACCGACCAAGCTCTTGCTAGAATAGAAATCACCCGCCACTAAGCTATTTCATTCACATAAATTCTTCTCAGGTTGTGCTACAGAAACACGCAAGTGATTAGAGATTGCCGCAAGCAAACAATTAGGTTACTTAGGTACCTAGGTAGGCAATCACTGACACAATGGAGGCCTTCTTCCTATCGTAACCAATAGGTACCTAGGTAGTTAAATGTAGAAAGCTAGTAGCCGCTTTAGTGACTACATAGCGGGGTTAACGTGGGGCACTCAGTGTCTGGACACCTGGACCCTGCAATTAGCCCCATCTAAATTTAGGTCGCCGCTGCTAGCTATCGAGCTGACACCTACCAGCATCATCACTTACACAAGTACTTGAGTAGGTAGACACACATCTACTCCCTTACCTTCTTCCTCTTGGTGCTCTACAAAACCTACAGAAATCGCAATTGAGGAGGACGATGGGAACACTACCGAAGCTCATCAGTGCATCTGACGAGTCGGGTGTGCTGTGCATCTACGATCCCGACAGCAGACTCAGGGTCAAACGCCGCAGCCATGCCCGCGAGATCCTCGATGTCTTCTTGCCGGCTGGCTATCCTCATACCGTCACGCCAGACTACACGCCTTACCAGATCTATGTGAGTTCACTCCCTTCGAGCACTATCTACGACGTTTCGAGCGCTTAGCATTGTTTCCCAAAGTGCATCTCGCTTGCATGGTGCGAATGGGCGGCGGGGACATGGATGAATACAAGTTTCTAAGCTACCTAGGTAGTCAGGTGGGAAGTGCTAACACCCAACTTTCGACCCACTCAGGACTCTCTCCAGGCGTTTTCTAGCACGATAGCCGGACTGCTGTCGTCGCGGGCGGTACTCCAAGGCTTCGGCGTGGGCGACGCGGCGTCGTCAGCCACAGCGGCCGTGCTGCTGACCGTCCTCCAGGAGTCGACGGGGCGGCTGGCCACGATCCTGTTCGCGCACCGGCTGGGCCAGGCCATCGAGCCCGAGTGCAAGCGCTACCGGTTCCTCGCCGACATCTTCAACGACGCCGCCATGGTCCTCGACGTGCTGTCCCCCGCCCTGCCCGCGGGGCCCGCGCGCGTGGCCGCGCTCTGCGCCTCGGGCGTGCTGCGCGCGCTGTGCGGCGTCTCGGGCGCGTCGGCCAAGGCGAGCCTCAGCGCGCACTTCGCGCGCTCCGGCAACCTCGCCGAGCTCAACGCCAAGGACGGCAGCCAGGAGACCGTTGTCAGCCTGCTCGGCATGCTCGCCGGCAGCGTCTTCGTGCGCTTCGTTAAAGGCGTCCCGGCGGTCTGGCTCTGGACTGCGGTGCTCCTCGCGGTGCACCTCTGGACCAATTACCAGGCCGTGCGCGCCGTGCAGATGCGCACGCTCAACAAGCAGCGCGCCACCCTCGTCTACACCGAGTACCTGCGCTCCGGCCGCGTGCTGCGCCCCGACCAGGTCGCTGAGCGCGAACACATCTTGCGCTGGAGGGCCCCTAACATCGACTTCGCGCGCGAGTACCCCGCCAAGGACGAGATCACCACCAGCGACCTCGTAATGTTCCAGCGGGCGCACTACGTCGTCGTTCAGGGGCGGCAGCGCAAGAAGATATTCCTGAAACAGGGCGCCACGACGGTGGATGCCGTCGAGGCTTGGCTCGCGGCGCTGGACGGCCCGCGGTCGATCGTTCACGGGGAGTTCTGGAAGGCCGTCGGGAGCGCGGGGTGGGATGTCGAGACTGGGGCGATGGAGACGGGTCCGGCGGTGCGGATCGTGGTGGAATGAGAGGGGGATGGATGCAAAGAATGAAAAATGATTCTTGCTATGTGGAGAGTGTAGAGTAGAGATATGCTACCTGCCTGCATGATATGATGCAGCGCAGCTAAGAAGCCAGGCCTTCATGATATACCCAAACGCCGCGTTGCTCTTTTCCATCGTAATACTATGGCATGAATGTCATCGACTTTATGAAATGCGTCCGTGCCGGTGGTACATTTAGTTGTACAGCGTATTTACAAACCCATTTACTTATTGACAAAGTGCCTCCCTTCTACTTATCTTTTCATACCTAGGCCCAGACATCTTGGCAGTCTGTCTGACTACCTCTGTCTATCCATCTACGTAATCCCGGCAGCCTTGAAAACCCGCATCGTAATGCCCTCCCACGAGTTCAGCTTAGGCCGCACGTCGAGGTAAAAAGACAGCTTCCCGTCAGCGACGCTGCCGCCAGACGGCCGGCCTGCGTAGAAGTCAATGACGTACTCGATCTTGCGCCCGCAGCGGTCGACGACCCAGTCGTGGCGGTCGAAGGGCGCCTGGTAGCCCAGGAGGGTGTTGAAGAGAGCCCTAGGGGACCAGCGCGTGCTCAGGCCCGAGAAGGAGTGCAGACGAGGGCTGCAGCTGTATTTTCACAAGACAAGAAAAGTCAGACGATGGCCGGAGTGTATCGCGTTGTATCAAACTAGACTGCACTGCACCGTGCTTGGATGAATAGAACTCACCTGCCCCCCCACGGTCCCTCCCAGGCCTTGATCTCGGCCCAGGCGCGCTCGTTGACGGCGTTGTGGATGGGCACCACGGTGCGCATGTCGGCGGCCCGCGGGTCGTAGCCCTTGCGCTTCATGGCGTCGAAGAACATGCTCTCCGACGGGTAGATCCAGTTGCCCGTGACGCCGTCTGCGCCCGTCTCCTGCTCGTTGTTCGCCGGCGGCTGGCGGGGCGGGGCGTGGTCGCCGCCGCCGCTGCTGCTACCGCCCGCGAGAACCGATGTCCGCGGGATCGTGGACACCTCGCGGTCTTTACCTAGATGCGACGCAGTTGGTGCGGGCTGGGGCGTAGATAGCTTCGGTTTCGAGTCGGGGGAGGAGGAGAGGAACGGAATGCGTGGGAGGTAGGAACTCCAGGAGGAGGAGGGTGGCGAGCTTGTTGGTGTGGACGACAGACCGCCTTGCCGTTGAATCCCCGACGGAGGATGTGCTGGTGCGTCTGATGCGGCGCGGGCCTGCTGCATCCAGACCTCGCGCGCGCCGTGGTCGACGGGACAGCGCTCTGCGCTCGCGCTCGAGCCCGCGTTCGTCGGTATAGGCGGATGCGACGGCGGGAGTGACGTCGCGGGGGGATCGGATGCTGCTGCTGCCGCCGCCTTCGCCTTGTCCAGCCAGGCCTCGCGGCTCTTATGGTCGACTGGACACGTCGCCGCCGGTTGGTTCTGGTCGGCCGCCATCGTGCTCGCAGGGACGTGCGGAGGAGAAGGAGGGCTGTCGTGTCTGTGGCGGTTGAGGAATATTTGGTCGATGATGTCGTGGAGCATGGCTGACCTGGTTTTTAACTTTTTTCCATTAAGCCTACTTTGTCTAGCACCGAATACTTATTAGGTTAGGTTAGGCAGGGAGTCGCTAGTCGGTGAAGATCGCGGGTTGGCGCGCGGTGCGATTTTGTGGTGGGACGGGCTTTGCCGTTTTGGAGTTTTAGCTGCGATCCTATTGGATTTGACTTCTTCTCCAGGGTAACATGGCCGAAAATAGTTGCATAGCTCGGCCGACGCCAAGTCCACTTCTTTTACATAAGAGTGCCGGGTTTCATTTCGTCATTGACCACTACGTTACGACTAGTTGTTTGTATTTAATCAGCAGTGAGATGACAATTGTGTTAGAGCTTGAATAGTAACTTTATTTTAATTAGAAACGCTTCATTTACCATTCAAAGCTTTTCCCCTCCACCGCCATTCTTCCCAGGAGGTCTTATAAATTACACGCTGAAGAGTATTATTGAGACTATCCGCTTAACAGAAGAATGAGAGACAGCAACCTGACTAGCTATATCGTGCGATGTTGAAAGATGGACGCTTCCAGGGAGCAATAATGTCAGAAAACATACCGGAACCGCAGTGCTCCAGAAAGAATGTAAATAAGGAAGGTGCCAATTCCTTGTTGCTTTTTCATTCCAGGGTACGCATGCTCTGAGTGGTGTTGGTGACGTTACGGGAAGCGACCCCCATAAAGCGCTGATTGCATCATGACGGTGATTAGGAAAATAAGAAGCATTGGGAATGATCAGAGACATTTGGTTCTTGTCCTAGAGGCAAGACACTAGCCTCAAGGAACAATGTTTGTCTTTAAGCTGCTCTCAAAGTTGGCAGCTTGTTTACATCTGGAAAACTCAACCACATCGCCATGATGAGGCACGTATGGTAATGGCGATCACCCCCTCGCAACCCAGCATGGATGTGTAATAGACGTAGGCGGACGACTTGAAACTTTGGCATCAGGTAATCGGTTCATATTATACATCTTGAATGGCTTCTATTGTCTGTCGAGAATGCTATAGAAAATAAGTTAGTAGCTAGTTACTGCATCCTGGAGAACCTACATCTATTATGTGAGGCTTGTGATAATTACTTACCGTCTCTGGACTAGAGGTAGCAACCGCCTTTGATTTCCCGGACGACTTCGCCGTAGCTGTCCCTGTGACTCTAGAAATTTCACAAGGGCTTCGGTTTCGGTTTGCAGTTGGTTACGACGTAACTGTTGGAGTTGAGCAATCTTATACTGCCGAATTGCGAATTTGAGAAACCATGCCGAGAAAGCGGCACCAGCCACTATCTTGACCCAAGTAATAGCTGAAAAGAAAGCCATGTTGATAAATTGTGCTTGGGGAGCCAAGGGTGGGAAACGTGAGCAAATAATGTAGTTGGGGTTTAGCATTCCGGCATGGTTTCTGTCCCTCAGAAAATCTCTCCCTTCAAACGTCGCCGGGGAATAACTTAGGGGCGGAAGTGGAAGGAAGCCTGGGTCATATCGCATTCGACCCTGACGCCTTCACTCGCTGTGGATTATATCACCTTCTCGTAACTAAAAGGATAAAAACTCAGATCTGACGAAAGAAAGCGCCAATTCGGGGCAACCCTGCTCCTACCTCTCTGCAATCCTGCTTAAAACAACATCGCTATTACTGTAGGGATGTTTTAACAGTATCAGTATTACAGAGTTCAGATCGTCTTATAGTTGTGAAAAACCCCGTCTCGCTGTGCATCCTCAATGGTCAAGATGGAGCATATATAGATGGAAGAAAGAGTAAATTTTGCTTACTGCTCGTGTCATAGATGATCAAATGTTGGCAGTTGATATGGAAGCCTTCGGGACTAGAGGCTTAGATCCTAGGTATGGCCCAAACACCCGAGCTCTTTACGTGGCCGTCCCCCCAAATGGCGCTATGTAAATACCGCTATTTTACCCGTGAACTTGGGGCCCTAGATAAGATTCTCGATATTAACTGCTGTCGTAAGCCTCACCTTTTGGCAAGGTGGTCTTGGAAGCAGACAATGACATATTCCGCGGTCTTTCTTTCCTTGTGAGATTAAAGTTTTCTTGCACAATGTTGTCTTTACGCTCAATGGGAATGCGGTGCACGAGACGCCAGTCTCGCTCTCAAGTATTTGATGCGAGCCTTCTGTCTCCCGAGCTTTTCGAGTAATTGGGCTGCTCGTGAGGTAATAGACTGATAGTGCTCTAGTTCATAACTTCTCTCTGGCCTGTTCTAATTACCTAGTAGTGTCTGACCGCCGAAAATCACCATTCCTGATGAAGTAGACTTAATACGGAATTGGTTTCTTCGAAAATCCTCAACAAGGTGTAGTTGGAAATGAAGCAGGCTGGTCGAACGCTTTAAAGTTGACTCTCATCCCCCGCGATGTTGTTGGTCGGCTAGTGACACGCCGCCAACTGAAAGATCATATCACACATCTGCCTGATTTTCTCGAAACTTATCCCCCCTACACAGATACCTAGATAACTAATATGAGTATTTTTCCTTGATTTTTAGATGGTTATGCTAAGGATTAACTAAATACTATTGCCACATGTGCACCTACTTCATACTTCTAGGTACCTACTTTCTGGATTAGGTAAGTTGCAAATGGCTCTGCCCCTGTAAGCCACATTGCTTGGCGTTTCCGGGTTTCCCCGCTTCCCCGCGCGTCTAAATTCTGACCAGTCCTCCGTCCTCTCCAATATTCTTGGTGACCTACCTTGTTAGAAATACTGCGTAAGGGGGGTAATTGGCTCCAGTAAGGTGACCTCCCTCCTGTTACCCAAACAAAAAATCCTATTTCTGACATATACTATCTACCTACGTTAAGAAGATATATAAGTATAATTAGTGTTGCCTGTAGGCATACTCGGCGGTAGCACAGATAAGATACCTAGGTAGAACAGAGCTGAAAGGGATGTAGCATTATGTCTACCTACCTCACAAGTACACGTGTAAGATAAGATAGGTAGGGATGGAAGCTCACAGTCTTTAGCAGTACCCCCATATTCTCGTCGTGACGTTCCAGGAAATGAAATTCCTCGGGCTCTATACAAACCTCCTGATTATCTTCACCTTCATCCTGTTGACTACGCTTATTCACCATTGCTCCGTGTGTTGTTCCGCTGGCTCCATCGTAGAGCGAATTCGGCCCCGTTCATTCTGGTCTCACAATATGGACAAGACCGCCCTACCTTCCTTAGCTACCATTACCCTCGATGATATTGCTAGTGGCCTAGACGAGAACCGATTTACCTCCGTCGACTTGGTACGAGCGTACATAGCTCGCATCCACGAGGTCAATCAGCATGTCAATGCCGTGCTAGAAATCAATCCCGACGCCATCGATATCGCTCAGAAGCTTGACAGTGAACGGAAACGTCAAGGGAGGCGTGGGTACGTTTCCCCATCTTTCACTATGCTATCCATTCTCACGCACCTCCTGCAGGCCCTTACACGGCGTCCCTATCCTCCTTAAAGACAACCTTTATACACTCGATCGCATGAATACATCAGCCGGATCCTATGCTCTATTAGGGTCCAAAGCCTCCCGAGAAGGATCTGCGGTTGAGCGTCTAAGATCTGCCGGCGCTATACTTCTAGGAAAAGCAAACCTTTCTGAGTGGTCTAACTTTAGGTCACAACGGGCTACTGATGGCTGGAGTGCCAGAGGTGGTCAGACGTATGCGCCCTTTGTTCCACTACAAGCCTCCGAGGGAAGCAGTAGCGGTTGTGCTGTCTCAACCATCCTCGGCCTTGCAGCTGCGTCGCTAGCCACCGAAGTATGGCCCTCTTCCCTTTGTTGCCAAGAGGATAACTTCTAACTTCTACAGACAGATGGTAGTATTGTCGGGCCCTCCAAGATGAGTAGTGTAGTCGGGCTACGTACTACCACTGGCTTGGTGCCTCGCGATGGCATCGTTCCCTTGTCAGATAGACAGGATACCATCGGTCCCATCGCTCGAACTGTCAAGGATGCAGCATACCTTCTGTCCGTGATAGCCGGCCCAAGCAATTACGATGACGCCACGTCGTCTTTCCCCTTTCCTCAAGTGCCGGATTATCTGGCAGCCTGCCGAGGTACAGATTTGACTGGCATCCGTCTAGGAGTGCCACGAAGTTCAATTATCTCTAAAGACCCAAACGTGTTGAAGAGTTTTGAGCATGCTCTTCAGAGGCTTAAAAGCGCAGGGGCCAGCGTGGTAGACAATGTCACGTTTCGCTCTGAGTCCGAGTGGAATGGCTGGGACTCATCAGAGAAAAAACGAGCCCTCGAAGCAGAGTTCAAGGCATCCATCGAGAGATGGTGTAAGGCATTGGTATATAACCCTCACAATATTAAGACAGTCGCCGATATCATACAATTCGCCCAAAACCACCCGCAGGAACTATTTCTAGAAAGAGACGTTGGGCGACAGGTGTCCTCTAGAGATTCGCCGGGTATCGATGCCGAAGTCACCCAACTCGCCCTCAAAAAAATGCTGAGGTGCTGTGGAAAGGATGGAATCTTGGGCGCTTTGGAAGACTACAATGTCGATGCGTTGGTATTCCCAAATGACTACAATATGCCCGCCACATTTGCTGCTCGAGCTGGAATGCCCGTCTTAGCTTTGCCGTTGGGGTTTTACCCCGAGGTAACCCAGATGAAAGAAACCGAGTTCGGCCATCAAGTTGAAGTAGCGCCGAATGTCCCGTAAGTTGTTCTGATCGCGATAACACGAGCTTTGGCTTACGTCCTTTAGCTATGGATTGCTGTTTACGGCTGAGCACTACTCTGAAGTCAAGCTGCTTAGACTCGCATCTGCGTTCGAACAACTCTGGCCACTTAGTAGTCACTCAAGGCTTTACATCCAACCAAAAACGGAACTTGAGAACGTTATTCCGTAAGGCGATCTTATAGATAGCCTTTGACAGCATATGTCATGTTATAAAGAGTGCTATTCTCCCAATGCACGTCTATTCCAGAATTAATTTGTTATGATCTCTGTATTAATGCAGTGGCAATAAATCATGTACTACAACTTCGAGCGGTATCTCAAGTGAAACTCAATCTATATAAAAGTAGTTCTACACTCAGTTTTGACCATGGGGCAGTTGACCATAATAGGGGTGATGCGCACATATTGGTGGGCGACCATATGCTTTGACAGGTATCTCCTCCAACCCGACCGAGAGAAAAGACTTACCCGTAGCTTCTATTCGAGTTAGTTGTATCTTTATCCCACGCTGCTTGGCCACAGTGGTCATGCATGAAATTACACCTTATCTCCTCAGTCCCGCCCAACCGTTCCATAGTCCTCGCGCCTTCTCCCTGTCTCGCTGCCTCTTAAACACTAACATGATTTACAATTGCGCTCGTTATTTTGAAATGAGCTAATAAATTCCAATTCTGGTAGTACCTGTTAAGAGCCGGAAGTAGAAGTTGTCCAACTAGATAGGTAATTGATTGTAGTTGGCTGCTTTGGGTACCTTATACTACGCGCGAGCTTGTATGTACAGAGGATCACCGCAAATATGAAGAAATTGAGCTCAGCTAGAATTAGGAGCCTAATATTAAACTGGGAGTTTGCGTAGTTGGTGACCGTGACACGAATGCAACCTATAATAGAGGTTGGGATTGACAAGCACTGATGCATTAGACTTGTGATTGCGTAGTGTTCAGTACTGCTCTATTACATCCCCTTTGATATATAATTTCAACAATGAGTCACACTAACGCTTGCGTACAGAGATCTATATCCTTAGTACATATACATTCCACACCATAATTAAATGACTTACCATGGCCCAGACGAAATGGCTGTTCTGCAAAGGGGGTATCCCGGCAGGACTTGGCACATGGCAAATAACTCCACGAAAAGCTGACATTATGCCTATGCTACCCACGTGTGTATGCAGGATCATGGCCAAGGCGCCTAGATCTCGCGATGATTACTGTATCTCGCTAGAAGAGGTAGTCTATGCTAGTAACTGTTTTGATGAGCGGCCGCACCTGAATGAATATTTAAATCTTGTTTTCTCATTACTATTTGTTTCCACCTAGCAAACTATTCGTTCTATTTTCTATGACTGATGAAATAATGACTAAAATGGCCAACTCCTTTTTGAAACTCCTAGCAATCCCGGCCCTTCTCGCTAGAGTTGTGCAAAGTTTAGATTTCACCAATGTTATACCAGTCGAGAGTTACTACGAGGTGGGGTCCAAGTTCGTGTTGACATGGGCACCCGAAACCAGAACGGACACCTTTAAACTAGAACTATCCTCGTTCTCCGGTACACCCATCCTCGTATCACCTAACGGTGGTCCGCTAGGCTCGCCAATTTACGATTACCAGTCCCGAACTATCCTTCTTGACGGTTAGTCTTCAGCCAACTTCTAGTGTTAGTCTTGAGGCTTTACTAACTACTCCAATTCTTGCTAGGGGCCGTAAAGTTTACCGATGGGAACTATACGTGGGTGGTTAGCACCATCGATGGCCGTACGGGTGGAGGCTGGTACTATGGCTTCGCGGCATATTGGGACTTGGGGGCTGCAGGCCCCCGTTCCTTTCATCTCAAGGCCGCCTCATAACCGTATTTGGCAATTATTCTTGACTACTAGGAACATCGATGGGAATGAGTGCTGTATGTAAAGGGATATCTCAATCATGGGGCAGTTGGATTGTCAGGAAGAATGCTTCCTTGCTCTATATTTCATAGAGTAAGGTGGAGAGTATAGTTTTCGCTATTACATATCCAGTTATATCTCGCTGTAAAAGCAACTTCCGGCATTCCAATTGACTTGAGTATTTTATACGGTTTAGTGGTGGTTGGCAAAAGTATACCGAGTGTTCTACATTGCAACAAAATCGTAACTCATAGCATTCGTTCATTTATTTCATTTGGCCTAAATGCCTACCTACATAACTCAGTACTCATTTCCTTTATCGATACTGCCAGAGCAGACAGTTGGTAGTAAATAGTTGCATTGCTTAGTTAGATTGAATGCAAGAATCGGTAGTTCTTAAGTTCATCGGAAAGCCTAAAACAAATTACGGTTATTCGCGGGTACTTGGTTGAGCGGTGTTATTACCGCTTCTATAATAATACATTAGATGAGACTGAATTCCCAGGAAACATGTCATTCAAGTCTACATTCAAGTGTAACTAATATAAAACTTTATCAAGCGCGGTCTAATAAGTTATAGTTGTCTCTCCAATGTGTCTTTTAGCTGCCCCTGTTTCATAAGAAATACCACCTTCTACTTTCTTTAACCCCCCGACAGTTATATACCGCTAGTTAAAATAATAATTAATTTAGTTTTATATTCAAATGGACGAGTGAACGTTGTGGTGATAATTATTGTGTATTTTGGCTGTAAATACAGTAGCTTTGTCTATCTAAATTCCTCAAAAAGTCCAATCACCACGATTAGTCAATTTACTTATTGCGGCGACAGCAGCAACAGCGCAAGCTGCACCCATAAGAGATTAGGTGATGCAATAGCCAAACGAGCAAGACAGCACCTACTACTGCAAAGAAGACGACTAAGATGGTAGCTGCTGGAGATAGTCCCGAGCCTGAAGATGACCCTGAGCCATTCCCTACGGCCTCCATTATTTGCCCTGGTAGTGGAAACGGGGATGTGTAGTTTTGCATGGGGGAGAGGGACGTACCATTATCAGCCATGATGGGAGCGCCGAGCGCGAGGACCTCAAGTAGGCTTATTACGAATGCAGTTGAGAGTGACATTGTGTGCTGACGGTCTTTTCTGTTGTCTGCTTCTGAGGTGATACTGACGAGGATGGAATCATGTGAGGCTATTGTGTTGAGTTAAGTTGAGCTCTGAGGGAATTTGGGCTGTTATATATTAATTTCCTTAATGCGAGGTGTATCTAAATGTTCACGTTCTTTGATAAGGTCTTCATTACACTCCTTTAGCTTTATTATTGATACACAGCAGTTGTTTGATCACAATAGTATTGTTTCTTCTTTAGTGCGTGAAATATCGAACAGAGTATTATAGTCTTCTGCTCTTTCGTATGTAATAACATCAGACAATAGATTCTATTCTCAATTTAACAAAAGGGACATATCCGTTCCCCTTGTTATGGTCTTGGTCTTTCGCCCCCTATTAAGGTGTATGGACTATGATTATCTCTGACGATAGATTGGCGCAAGCTTGGTGAGAGCTAAGAGCAGTCAAGGGTAGCAACCCCCTTTTCAATGGTCTGAAATATGTATCCGCAAAGTGACAAGAACCCCCATTTAAAACTTTATACTTAGCGATTTTATTGATTTTATTGATTTTACTGCTCTTGATTGTGAACAATCTATCTTTGCAGGGCCCTGGCCTTTTTCACGCCCATTGGATTCCATTCACAGTTGTGAATCTCTATCTTTTAGCTGAAGATGATTTCTTGTAGTGTGCAACTTCGAGAGAACCAGCCACTGTAGATGTTGTTCTAAGTGTACAATCAACGGCGTAAATCAATGCTGCCATCATCTAATATTATGATTGGGTTGTTAGAGTCGACTATATTAACACTAAATGTGCTATGTATTCATATAATTAAAGCAAGCTTTGCGCTTTCTCGACAAGTTCTTCAGGGTTGTATCTGTCGAGACAGCAGCCATCGATCTAGATGTAGTCACATGCTAGCTTCCAGGCACACTAGCAGGGATAGAAGATTTTCCTATAAGTTCACTGTTGTCAGGATGGAGGGATTTATCAACTGCGTCGCTGAAATTGCAAAGCTCTCCATATGCAACTTTGTCTGCCTCTTGTACCTATTCACCAATTTTAGGATCCCATGAGCCTCATGTATGAAAGACAATCATACAATTTCAGATCCTAACATTTATATGATAAACATATTTGAGTGTGGAGTTATTGCTACCTTTTGGTATTGACCAGTGGCACTGAAGGTAGTAATTATGTCCAGGATTAGAGTGCTGGAGTGAGATGACAGCGGAAGAAGAGACATGGCATAACAAGTCAGAATCGCCCAAAATATGGGGGTCCGGTGGAAATGAAGCTTGAACTTCCCTTCTATCTAGGATGGAGCATTATAGAGACTCCTCTTTACCAACTAGGGTTTTCCTATGAAGCCGAAAGTGTTGCCAAGCCTCATCTTTCTTAGAACCTCCTGTTCTAGTTTTATGTATACGCAAGGGAACCACTTCTAATGTCACATCTACACATATCTATTGGCTCGAGCCTATCAAAAATTCTATCTATTTATTAATGACGCCTACGTAGTGGTTCAATTCATGTCTGTTTTCGACTGCTGTGGTAATCTGAATCACTGTATAATCCGCGCTACTGTATCCGCTGGAGACCTTATTAAAGTGAATCAGAGCACAACAGGTTTTTCAAATATAGAAATCAATTGGTGAGGGCTGGACGGTGCGGGTAAATCCTAATGGGGAACAGCTCTACCCATTCTTGGCGGCCGACGCAATCAACACTCTTTGTTCCTTTAGTTGCTCGGGATTTCCCCACCGGTTACATTGATTGTTCTTCCCCTTACATAGCAAACTGAACCGGCTATTGAGTCACTTTTCCTGGTCTCGCATTTAACTAAAGATCAAAGTTACCGCATGCCTACATCTCCAAGTCTTACGCAAGAGGTATTTCTCTCTTACGCAGCGGCTTGTCAGGGCAAATAACCAGGCCTCAACTCAGGCGGGTGTTTGGATCACGGGGGAGATGCAGGATTTGATGTGAACAATTTTCCTTTCTAAGTAGGTATAAATGGTACGAAATCTCTATATGCCGGCTCACATAACTCATTTTCGCGTCAACGCTCATGCTAGATGCTGCTCCGTCTTGACGGGACCCTCACCGACGCCCGTCTGTATGACCGTGCTGACTCCGCCCTTCACCAGGGAGGCAACAGCCTCGTCGAGCTGCACACTGCTTGAAGCGTACGATTTCGCCTCGGCCTTCCAGCCCTCGGTGCCCGAGAGCAGATTGTAGAAGGTACCGACGACGGCGGCCGTGTCCTGCTCGAGATAGTACACGACGCAGTTCGGGCCGGCGTCGAAAGTGTAGGCGGCAACGGTCTTGCCAGCGGCAGCGTTGATGGCCTCGACGGCGCGGACAGCGGCGCGCGACACGTCGTTCATGTAGTAGATGGGCGGGTAGGTGTCGGCGCAGGTGGAGTGGAACGAGTTGGAGTCCTTCATGGTGACCTCGGCGAACTTGGCGAAGTCGCGCGCGGCGACGGCCTCCTCCATCAACTTCATGTGCTTGGGCACGACGTTGGTGATGCGCTCCTTGAATAGGTCTGACGTCGCCACCGTCTGCTGCATGCCCGACGTCGAGCTGACGCCCTTCTTGGCCGCCGAGGCGACGAGCACCAGTGCGCGCATCTCGGGCCAGTGCGACGCGGGAGCCACCTGCACGGCCTTGGAGTCGAGGCCGTCGGCCTGTGAGCCCATCTGCCACGCCACGTACCCGCCGAACAGACTCCGGCAGGCCGAGCCGCTGCCCTGTCGCGCGATCAGGGAGAGCTCAGTGGGGGAGTTAGGCAGCTCGTAGAGGTCCGCGATGGCGCGGACAAGGGCAGCGAAACCGGCGGCAGAGGAGGCTAGGCCGGCGGCTGTGGGGAAGTTGTTCTCGGAGACGATGCGGAGGGGCATGGAGGAGAGCTTGGGGAGGGAAGCATCCTTCTCCTCGACGGCGACACGCAGAGCTCGCAGCTCACGCAGGCAGGCCTGGGTTCGGGCACCCGAGATGTCGGAGGGGGCGCCATTGAGAGTTAGGCTGTCCTCGCCGGTGTAGGAGCTCGAGCAGGTAGCGGTGGTCAGAGTGCGCAGATCGGCCTGGGACAAAGTGACGGAGAGGGAGGAGTTGGTAGGCAGGTTGAGCTTCGCATCTCGCTTTCCCCAGTACTTAACGACGGCGATGTTGACGGGGGCCGTCGTGCTTGCTCGGTAGATCTCGGCCATGATTTCGGTTTCGTTTGTTTTTCTTCTTTTTGCGTAGTACTTTTTCAATTACGCTCTTCTGGTTCTCTTCGAACACGAGGAACTAAACAGAAACGGACGGCTTCGCTATATGAACCAAAAACAAAAAGAGAACGGCTTGGTCCTCGGGAATTAGTAGACGGGTAGTTGGTATTATTATTAGAAGGAGGTGTAGTCAGCAATCAGCATTTGATATTCTCTTGGGGTTGCTAGAGGGGCTTGAAATGAATGCGCGAGGGGTCTCGATGGCGGGGTCAACCCAATCCTCCAGCGCCGTCAGGGGAAATTTTAGTCTCGTTTCTACCCTATCAGGAGTCTTAGCTGCCCACTAACCCCAACAAGGTGCTATGCATTAGCTTACTTTGTTCTGTAGCTGGCACAATTCCACGAGCATGGGGCTTGCGCTAGTGTGGAATCGGTGATATCGGCCTTGCCAGAACAGGCACGCGCCGACCACAACCCAAGCCTTCTCTTCATCCTTCAACATGACAATTGCCGGCCGACGTTCATGTCACGACTACAGAATAACCACGGACAATACACTATGAAGGCACAGTCAAGGTACCAGGGTTAAAAGAAGCCCTCACACTTCCATTATCGAATGACTTATTAAGGCATCTGTCCTCGATACCTGCGGAAGGGCGAACGCGTCTACGTGATCAATAACAGACAGCATGACGGTGGTTGGCCGACCATCCTCGGGCACTACCATACTCGTACCTATATCGGCTTACACGTCATGACACAACATGAGACGAAGGATCACAAGAGCAACGGCTCGCCATCCAAATTAGTAGAACGATAATAGTTCATTTGTACGAAGGTGATGTTGTTTCATTGGTGGGTACCGTCCGCAGTATTATTACATGGTTTTTTTCTTATTATGTATGGCCACTAGATAGGTATTCAACTCGGCCTTCTATTTCTACCAGTATGTCGTGTCTTTGATCCGATGATGCAGATGCCATGCAATCCAAAACTAAACAACGCTTTCAAAGTCGAGTATCTACTCAAAATATGCTATCATGAGATAAGCAACCACAATCCCTCCAAAATCTCTATATATTTCCCCAATACCAGAAGCATCAGATCATCAACAAGTTTAGACGAGGGAGGCAGTTGGAAGGCAGGGTATTCTGCTCGCCGGGCCGCCTTCCTCTTTCCTGCCTCTCATGTTTGCTAGTTGATCGACCCGTTCCTGTCGCTAGAAGGAATGCCGTTGGGATGCACCAATAGCGACCGTCGTAGAAAGGCACACCCTTTCCATATGCAACGGCCCTATGAGCAACCCCTGGCGCCCCTTCTCTTCAAAGTTTTGATGAACATCATGCTTGAGAAACATGCTAGCGTCACATCTATCTCTATTTCGGACCATCCCATCCTGTTCTTCGGTGCCGGGTTTCGTGCTGCTAGGGCGGCCATTTTTTGCGGTGGTCGTTATCGTCCTAACCGCGCGGATCAGGCAACTCGGCAGGGGGCGGCCAGGGCCCTAGTCCGGACACCCTCGCATACACCCCCATCGGCACCGGCCTGCGTGGAGCGCAAGCGATCTGGCGCGGCATGCACTTGATTAAATCGCAACCCTCTTGGCCCTCGAGTGCGGCAAGCGCCTCGGCACTGGTCGCCGCCTCTGCTCTGATCCAGAATAGGATGACGACTCGCGCTCTCCTATCTGCTAACCTCCAGATATCCTGACCGGCCTAGGCTGCGGTGGCATCGCCGCTTGCCAATGCCCCTTGTGCCATCGTCCGCTGCCTCTCCGCGGTGTGGTCGACGGCGACCGAGAAGACGCAGGGGAGGCACGCGTGGTGGCAGTTGGAGTGCCCCAGGCCGAACAGAGCCGCTGTCGGAAGCGGTGCGACGGGTGAAGCGTGCGCTTGCTCGGCGGAGCTGCATACGTTTAGCCCACATCGGACCTGTTCCGGCAGTCTATCGTACACGGCCGCGTTTAGCGGGCCGTGCGTGGGGTGGGGCGAGCTCCGGCCAGCTGGAGATGGGGATGCCGGGGATGTCGCCGAGACGCCTGTAGATGCGCCTGAAGATGCTCAGCCGCACGCGCGGTCCGTCCGGAACTGGTCACCCAGCAGGACCCCCAACTGAAAGTCTACACGCCGCTCGAGAATGCGGCGAAGCTGCGACACCTTATCGCCGAGTTGCAGGTGCTCCTCGTCGAGGTCGAAGACGAGCTTCAGGACTGGGGCGTTCTCGTTGACGAGGTCGAGGATTTGTGCGAGGGGTTGTAGAGCTTGACAGATTCGCTAACCCGGCTTTAACCCCAAAGACCATTGATAGATAAGAAAAGCTATATCGGTAACTTCTGAGGGAGGTATAATATAGATTATTCCGATGCTACCTGAGGCAATAACACTGGAAGGTTTACTTACTGGGTAGGAGAGACGTCACCTTCCATAGAGCAAAAAGGGCGGGAGCACTAAAGGGGAGTCCAGGGCCTAGATGCTTTGGGTATGGAACTCTATTGCTTGAAAACACTAAATTACACTTGCTCTGAGGAGAGTGTTTACTGAAGAATAATATCCCCGGATTCTCCGATAGGGTTACTACAATGTAAATACTTTCTTTACTTGACAGAATATTCTAAAACATCTACGTTGCTACCAACCAGGTGAACAACGATATCAGCATAATAACAAAGCTGCGGTTCATGTTATTTTGCACTTAGATTCGCTTGTTAACTTAGACAAAGCGCTTTTTCACTATCCATGGAGACCTATAATCACCAACCACAACTAATAGAACGGGAAAATATTGCTGTATACTCACCGAGTCCAATAATTAGACTCGTCAAGGATGTGTGAGCTATAAAGCCCAACAAAAGCATTAGTACTTGATATTATCACAGTTCTCGAGACTAGAAAACGTGTAGTTCGAGTTCTATTACACTTCCATGCTAGAGGCTCTATTGATGCCTTCAGTAGCTTAATGGCCAGCCCATGTACCAGTTTCCGTATCGTGTGTTAAATTTGTCTGGACGACCTTCCCGCCCTTAACACTACCAGCCTCAACCACACCTCCAAGCGCCGCGATGCCATTTTCTCTATAGAGCTTGTTGGCCCCCGCTTTAACAGTGAAGTTGGCAAGGGAAATCTCGTCGCCACTGCGGACCGTGGTGGTCGGGATGCCAAAATACGCCGCGTCAACCTTGTCGTGGCTGATGTAAAGTTCGTAGTAACCTCGGTAGTAGAAATCTTGCCATTGCAGCTCAGCGTTGGTAGCAGTGAATATGGCCGAAGCCGCCTGTGCGTAGGCAAGAGTTACGTTCTGTCCGGCTGGCGAGGGAGAACTGACAGCACTCCCGGCGAACTCAACACCCATTGCTCCGTCGCCGGTTGCTGGGTTATAGGGGTGCTCGTCGAGCCACACGAGATCAGAAACCCAGGAGGCGTGAGAGTCTCCGGCTAGGAAGATGGTATTATCGATCTTGTTTTCGTACAGAGTGTGGAATGTGCGGTTACGGTTTGCTTGGTAGCCATCCCATTGGTCGTAGTTATAAGGCGTGTCTGCTCCCGTTGATATACTTGAATTGATGCGACTGAACACAATTTGGTTTCCAACTACTCGCCAGGTGGCCCCTCGCTTCGCGCTGTCTCGGAGTGTCCTGTAAAACCATTCTTCTTGTCGAGGTCCCATTAGTGACCGACTAGCGTCATTGTAGATATCCGAGAGATAGTGCGTATTCCAGTACACATCGGTGATAGACCGGTCATACTGTCTAGTGTCTAGCATTACCAAGTCGAATAGATTTCCGAACTGGAAATTACGCCATATCCTTAGATTGTCGTCCATGTCGACTTGCCGAATCGGTACTAAAATGAGTTAGCACAACGCACTCTTACTACAAGTTCACGTCGTCACGTACGCCATTCGAAATAAGCCCGCACGGCATTCATCTTTCGTTGATCAACAGATACGCCGCCATCTTGGATGAACGAGTCCTCCGTGTTATTTAAATGGGATGAGCCGTCACGCCAAGTGTTGTCTGCCACCTCTAATCAACTGCTGTTAGTTATGTTAACCTAAGTGCTAATCATGGGGGAAACGAACCGTGATCATCCCAAACAGGTATCCAAGGAAAGCTTTGGTGACTTGCAAGAAGATCTAGATCTGTCCGGTAAGTTGCATAGCGCTTTCGGTAGTCATAAAGTCTGCAGCTAGGATAAGTTTGGTTCAGTGATAAACTACGTCTGATAAAGCTTACGTGTATATGTCCCGGTTAGGGAGAGGAATACGGTCATAGGCGTCACCCCATCCGTACTCCCCGTTCGCATATTCATAAATATAGTCTCCTAAATGGACAACGTAATCGACAGAATCTTTCCGCGCAACATTTCCGTATGCGTTAAAGAATCCAAAAGCTACTTCAATCTCAGCATGGGGCCATGGGCATTTCGAGAATATGAAAATAGGGGAACAAACGGTAATTGCTGCATGAGTATATAGCAAGCTTTACGGGTGTAGAGACATTATCGGTTTTGGAAGGAATTGTTTTGGTACGCCCGACAGGTGACTTGTTATTGGAATTGCAAATGCTGAATTGATAGTCTTGCACGGTTACCAAAGTTAGTGTAAAGTATAGTGGGAGTTCATGAGAGCCACGCACAATAAGTCGTGAAAGATTTCAATTTCTTAGCTTCAACCTGGTAAATCCAGTCAACATTTCATTCGAGGTAACAAGTGCTTGGTCTATTACTTTGATAGTATAGTCGATGTCAGAACTTGTATAGACCGTTCCGGAATCTACAACATGTTTCAAGTCCTTGGAAGTTCCAATTTCCCAGTCAACGCAAACGGGTGCATTACTCGCTGCAACATACTCCTCCGTTGAGTGGTCGTAAAGAGGTACATATCCCGAGACAGTAACGTTGCTCGCGTCGTTGTCACTTGTCGGTGCGGCTCTTGTCCAGAGGATGACGCTGTCATCCGATGGGTCACCCGAGGCGATCCCGTGGGTGAAATTTAGCTGACTTGGCGACCAATGAGGCGTTGCATAAGTCCTCTTAGCTATTTTATTGATTGACACCCCAAGGGAAGCGTGATGCCTAGATGGGGATAGATAGTTCAGATTGTCCACAAAAGCAGCAGACGTGGCCCCGACAAGCCATAGGAGTCGTGCACAATTCATCATCGCGTTGACCTGATCGAGAATACTCGAGAGCCAGGGAAGAACCAACTGGCGTAGATTTACGGCGCAAGGGCCGCATTATGTATGCAATGCATAGAGTAACAGTTATATGTTTTACCACTTCGCCAAATCCAGAAGGTGGCAGATTGATGGACGAGTAGCCATGCACGGATAGAGCATTATTAAAGAAGTCATTCGATTGGACAACGACTTGGAGGCGATGGGCTATTCGTATATAGAGTGCATAGAACACTTGCGTACAGTGAGTCTTCAAAGTTTAGGGCCCTCGGAAGACTACCTAAATGTAGATAGGTATGGTGGTGTTCGGTTCGGAACGCGAACGAGATAGCAAGGGGCGGATGCGAGGTCTTTAAACGTGGTGAAATATTAGAAGCCAATTGGTTGAACTTTCGTTATAGTGGCGGTCAGTACAGTACAAGAGGCTGGTAGATAGCGTGGGTACTACCTATAGCTATTCACGGAATTTCAACACGTGAACTGTTCACATAATTTGAATCCTAGGTGACAATTAATCTTACCATGTCAATGAGCTGCGTTTTACGGAGCCAATTTAATCCTATTACTTAATATTCCTACTAGAAAGCAACACAATTACAACCTCAACATGCGCAGACAGCAGCTTTTTACTGGACAATTCATTTCGGTGGGCCCTTCCCAGCCTAACTACTGCCTACTCTGTAGACTAGTCTCGACCCTTATTTTTAGACTAAAAGCTAATGTGGAGATAGAACTTAACTGGGCCTATCACGAGACACAATTCTGCTGCGAGTGTACATTGGTACTTCTGGTAGCACCAGCCCGCCGGGAAGCAAAATCGACTATCCTTGGCCCTTTCTTATCTTAGGAAAGCATCTCATGACCAGACTATGCTAGTAAATTGCGGGAGATCTGTGATCTTGGGATTTAGCTGACGAATAAGAGCACATAAGGAATAGCTTGACCACGTTGCCAAGAATGCACAGCATTACCTATGCGGTCATCGCTGGCCGCAAGATGAAATCAACTACCTACCTAGGTAGGTGAGAGGAATCTCACCATCACGATAGCAACACTACACTTTATTTTCCTATTGCTCTTTCTCTTTCCTTCCTCTCTGCATTGTGCCTTCTTAAGACATGTGTTGACGCATTATTCTTTACTTGTTCCCCTGTGGCTTTGAAAGTTTTATGCGGATGGTTTTTTTTTATTCAGCCACCTACGTAAATCTGCATATTAAGACCTTATAAACCCCCTCTTCCTCCTAATAATACAACCTCGTCGCATACGCTGTGCGAGCGAAAAGCTCAGCCGTTACGAGAAAAAATCTGCGATGGAGTCCAAGTCGCAAATGGACTCTGATGGCTCTGTTCTCATCAAGGAAGATATCCTAGCGTTGCAGGACTTAGACCCTGCGCTCAATGCCAAGATGCATCTCGTCAACAATGTAAGCTATTATTACACCGAGTCAAGCGCGAAGCCCTAGCCCTGTAGTGTTGTTCTCTTGCTGACGAACCACTACTTATACGCAACCCAGGCCATCGATGAGATTGGTTGGACAAACTACCACTGGAAGTTATTTGTACTAAACGGGTTTGGGTAAGATCTCACATTTGACATCGACCGTGTAGTAGTGCCCACCATTGTTAATGCCACCGTATCACTTCTTAGTTATGCTGTAGACTCTCTAGTCACCCTCATACAAAGCAATATCGCTGCGCCTGCTTTTAAAGAGTTTGGGTCTGTAGGATACGCAAACGGCCAGAACATCGCGTCATACGCTGGATTACTTGTCGGCGCGCTCTTCTGGGGTTTCAGTGCCGATATCATTGGCCGCCGATGGGCCTTCAACATCTCCTTGTTCATTTGCTCTGCCGCCGCCATCGTTGCTGGCGCAGCGCCAAGTTGGCCATCTCTGGGTCTATTCGTGGCTTTGGTCGGATTTGGCGGTGGCGGGAACCTGGTACTAGATACTACTGTGTTCCTCGAATACCTTCCAGGTGATAAGCAATGGGTCTTGACACTCATGGCCTGCTGGTGGGGTTTCGGTCAGGCAATCACTGGTTTTATCTGCTGGGGCTTCCTGGGTGAGTTGTGTGAAAGCTTAACATCGGGAAGTTAAAGTTCTAAAATATTAGCAGTGCCTAAAAAGTGGAATTGCGATCTAGATGGAGACAGTTGTCCAAGATCTTCTAACATGGGATGGCGGTACGTCTATTTTACAGCCGGCGCCCTTGTCCTCGTGCTATCGATATTGCGAGTTACCATTGTTCGTTTGAAAGAAACTCCAAAGTATCAGCTGGCTGCAGGGGATGATGCAGCTCTCGTTGAGAACCTTCAGAGTCTAGCTAAAAAATACAACCGACCGTGTTCGCTCACTCTCGAGCAGCTTGAGGCATGTGGCAAGATTCAAGGAACTCATGGCGAGTCTCGGTTGTCTTTCACCGAGTTTAAAATCCACATCTCAGGTCTTTTCGCTACGAAGAAAATTGGCCTATCCACAACCCTGATCTGGCTATCTTGGACATTAATCGGTCTCGCGTGAGTCTAGTACAGTGTCGTATAAGATTCAAATAACTAACTCGGGTATTAGATACCCTTTATTCTATGTGTTTTTATCGTAAGTTCGCCGGGATCCACTGACATCGTGAGCAGCTCTAATTGTGTATATAGTACATACCTAAAAGTCCGCGGCGTCAGCGGCCCAACCGATCCCTATCTTGTCTGGCGTAACTACACACTCGCCAATATCTCGGGCATCTTCGGACCTGTCCTCGCTGGTTTTCTATGCAACATCAGGCTTCTCGGCAGAAGATACACTATGGTGATTGGCGCCCTGGTCACAATGGCATTCTTCTTCGGTTACACAGCAGTCAATACCTCGGACGAGAATACTGCATTCAGTTGTGTCATCGCCTTCTGCGTCAATATCTATTACAGTTGTCTGTATGCCTATACCCCTGAGGTTCTCCCTTCTGCGCACCGTGCTACCGGAAATGGCATCGCCGTCGCCTTTAACCGCATCATGGGTATAATCTCTGCGGTCATTGCGACGGTTGCAGATACTCGCACTACTGTGCCTATTTATATAACGGCAGCCCTCTACGCCGCCATGGCAATTGTCGCGTTTTTCTTCCCATTCGAACCGTACGGACGTCGTAGTTCATAAGTTATCACTACAATTAACTCAATGGGCGGAGGGTAACTAGTAAACCTCTTAGGGTGTTTGTATTGATTATAATTATTCATAAGGATATCAATGATCCCTAATCAGTCGGTAGAGCCTCTGAAATAAATCATATTAAGCCTTAAGTCCTATATTGCTACTTATCTGCGACCCACAGCTAGTTAACAACAGATTACAATGACCTATTTTCCTTCACACCAAACTTCCCTAGTTCATAAGCTCCAATGTGACAAGAAGATGTCGACTTAAACTGCGCTACGGAGCATATAAATTTTCGTGTAAGACCGAATATTGAAACGAAACGTTTGGCAGGCACACACCGCACTTTGGAGACTGATAGGTACTCACAATAGCGCAACTTAATCAACTGACTTTGTTTTGTTTTTTTTTTTTAAAAAAAAAATAACCAGGTGCGCATAAGATTCAGTCCACTTCTCTTCTAAATTTAGTTATACCATCAACTTGGGACTCTTTAATTGGTACATAAGCTAGTCACTAGTACAAAGATGTCCTAGGGCCGAACCTGGTTAGTTAAATTTCGACAGTAGTTTAAGATAAATGGTGGGGCCTCCAGTTTAAGATTCGTTTTCTCTTTATAGCATCGTTTCTTAAAATCGGACGGGGGACTTAGGTACTTCAAATTTAGTGGCTTGGCATAAACTTGATCTGAAATCGAATTAAGCCAACCTGTGGGCCCACTGCTAATGATCCTATGAAGCACCAGAGCATTGAATACTGTTAGCAGTGGTGCCTGTGGCTAGGTTGTGGCTGGAGTGCAAAGAGGATTAAAGAGGTCTATATCTATTTAAATGACTGCTTAGTCGTAAAAAAACTAGTCCAAGCTTTATGTTATTAAATTTATTTATATAATTGTTTTTTTAAGCTATTTTTAAATTTAAATATATATAATAATCATTAATATATATTATTTTTAAATTTTTAATTATTATTTTTAAAACTAAGTTTTAAAGTTTAATATAATAATTAATATATTTATTTATTTAATTAATGTTTAATTTATTTTATTTTTATTATTTTAATTGTTATTAATTAAATTTATATATTTAATATTAAAAAAAAAACAAAAAATAGTTATAAATAATTTATTAAATAATAATAAATGTTTTAAAAACTTATTTAAAAAAATAATAAAAAAAAATATCGAACTATATTTAAAAAAAAAAAAAAAAAAAATTAATTAAATAAAAATAATTTATATTGTTAATTTAATAGTTATATATATAGCTTTTACAATATATATAGCTTATAATTTAAAATATTATAAATATATAATTTAATTAATTATATAATATATAATTTATATAGTTTTATATAGTTTATATTATAATTTATATAATTTATATATTTAAATTTATAAAATATAATATTATTAACTTTTTATTTAACAATTTTATAATTTTTTTTTAATAAATAATAGTTATAGTTTATATAATGTATTTTTTAATAATATAATTAATTAATATTAATTAATAATTTATTAATAATTATAAATTAACAAAATTAAAAAAATAAAAACTAGTTATAAAATAGCTTTTATTTAAAATTTCGATTTTATTAATTAAAATAAATTATTATTTAATTAAAAAATAAAAAAAAGTTAAATTAATTATTAAATAAAAAACTTATTTATAATAATTATAAATTTTAAAAATTAATTTTTAAACTTTTGTTTTAATAATATTTTGAAAAAACTTTTAATATTATTTATTATTTTAAAAGCTTTTATTTTATTATAACTTAATTTAATAATTTTTACTAAATTTTAAAAATTATTATTTTTAATTTAATTTATTTTAAAATATTTTAATTCATAATATTTTAATTAAACTTTATATTAATTTAATTATATAATATTTTATTAATTTATTAATTTTATATATATTTATAATTTAGTTTTGTTTTTAATTTTTTTTTAAAGTTTTTAATTAATAAAATTAATTATTAAACTTTTATATTTTTTATAATTATAATATTTTTTTAAAATCGTTTTATATTTATTAATAAATATTTAATTTAAATATATATATATATATATATTTTATAAAGTTTATATATAATAAATAAATTAACTTTAATTATATATTTAATATTATAATATTAATATAATATATTATTTATATAATTAAAAAAAATATTATAATTAATAATTTTAATAATAAACAATATAATATTAATTATTAAATATAAAATATAATTTTAATTATAATTAAAATAATTAATAATAAAAAAAAACATTTAAATTTATATTTATTTTATATTAATAAAAAAAATAGCAAATTATTTTAATAATAATAATTTTAAATAAAAAAATAATAATATATATTTATAAAAATTTTAAATTATATTATAAAAAATTAAGTTTAATTTATTTTAATAATAATTATATATTTTTAATAAATAATTTAATTTTATTGTTTTTTTTAAATAAAAATATAAAAAAAATATATTTAATAATATAATAAATATAAATTTTTATTTTTATAATATAATAATTTAATTAATATTTAAAAAACAATTTATTAAAATTAATAATTAATATATTATTTATTATTATAAAGTTAAAATAAAAATTTAATAATTAAAAAAGTTTTTAAATAATAAAAATAAATTTAATATATAAATTAATAAATTAATAAATAAATTTAAAAAAAATAAAACTATTTTTTATAATAAAAAAAGTAAAATATATTATTTATTATTTAAAAAAAAAATTATTTTAAAATTAATTAATATTTATTATTAATTAAAAATTAAATTTTTTAATAATATTATAAAAATAATTTAAATTTTAATAATAATTTATTATAAATTTTTTAAATAAATAAATATTTATAAATTTATTTTGTTATTTAATAACTTTATTTAAAAAATAAAAATGTTTAAATATTACTTTAAATAATAAAGATTTTAATATTAATATTGATTTTAATTAAATTTATAAAAAATATTATAATAAAATAATTAAAATAATTTATAATTATTAATATTTATATAAATAAAATTAAAAAAATAAAATTGTAAAATTAATTAATTTTAAAAAAAATATATATATAAATAAAAAATTTATTATAAATTAAAAGTTTATTAAATTATTAAAAAATAATTAATTTAAAAATTTAAATTATAAATAAAAAAAAGTTTATTAAAATATTAAAATTTGATTTAAATATAATAAAAAAAAACATTAAATTAAAAATTGCTTTTATTAATAAAGTATTTTAAAAATTTAAAAATAAAAATAAAATTAAAAAATAATAAAATTTAATAAATTATTTAATTTAAAAAAGTTAAAAAATAAATAAAATTAATAAAATCTTTTATATTAATTTAAATATTTATTATAATTATTATAAATAATTTAAAAAAATTATTAATTTTTTTTTAATTTATATATATATAAATTAATAAAATTAATATTATAATTATTAATTTATATAATATTAAAGTATAAATTAATTTATTAATTAATTAATAATAATTTTAAAAAATTAAAAAATAATTAAAAATAAAAACTATTAAATTATTTAAATTAATTTTTTAAATTAATTATTATAATATAATTATTAATAAAATAATTTAAATATTAAAAATTATATTAAAAATTAATAAATATTATTTTTTAAATTAATATTTTAAAATTATAAATATAAATTATTAAATAATAATTAATTTATATTAATTTATAAAATAAAATATTTTAATAAATTATTAATATAAATAATTAATTTAATTTAGTTATATTTTTATATTAATAAATTTTTTTTTATAATTATTAGTTTATTAAAAATAAAAATTAAAATTTTTTTTAATTTAATAATTTAATAAAATATTAATAAATATAATATAATATTTAAAAAATAATATTATATTTTATTAAAAAATAAAATTATTTTAAAATTTAATTATTAAAAAAAAAAAAACTAAAAATTTAAATAATAAAAATAAAATTAAATATTATTTAAAAATTTTATATAATAAAATATTTAATTTTAATATATTAATTTTAATTAATATAAAAATTATTATTTAATTAAAAAAAATATAATAATAATTTAAATTAATTTTATTAAAAAAAACTTTAAATATTTAATAAATTTATTTTAATTTATTAT
>MU378358.1:0-39196 GCA_022495175.1 Hypoxylon argillaceum | reverse complement strand
ACAGAGTGAATAGAAGTCCTGTCGCAGCTAGGTAGAAGGTGTAGTATAGGGCTCAATAGATAGATTCATTGATTCCTGACCTCCTAGATCTATCATGGGGACCCGAAGGTCCCTTCTATATAGCCAAATCAATAGATATAACCACCCTATAGGGTCTTGTTACTTTATCACCTGACATTCAGCGGGAGCACTGTCTTGCGTGAGGGTCCTGTAACCGTTGAGACGTATGTTGATTACGATATCACGATGAGGTCTTTCAATATTGCAAGTCTGGTACTGCTTCAGCGTATTATAGCGACGCTCAATATCGTCGTCAAGCTCGTGGCTCGTGAGTGGCGGACCACGAGTTGTCCGAATGGCGCGGGACTGTGCTATCTCGGCTGTTTCGTTCCTTAAGTTCTTCGCCGAAAACTTGACTAGTTTCTCTATGATGGTACCCTGGGCTTGAGCGAAACTACCATCTATTATTAAATTCTAAATATACTTAAATTTGACGGAAATTTGAGAAAAGTTAGAATTGGCCACATTTTCGCAGCTCCTCTTCTTATAGATCTAAGCCACTAACTCGAGGTTAGTGAATTGCCTTCTTTCGTACTGATAGTCTAGGAAAACATAGCATACGCTGCAGAACTTCTCGAAACTGTTTAAGAAACTCTCTACTTTTTTCTTATAGTAGACTTAGTCTTGCTTCCGCAACTGCGTTTTGATGCTCCACAAAACACCACGGGAGGTATTACAAAACGAGGCTTATACTAATCTTCCACAATTGATTTAATTGGGGGGCATAGGGGTGCTCGCCCCGGATGCTCGGACCGACATAGTTGCGGTTTGTTTAGAATTGATATGTGATAGAATTATGCGACACGGAAAAGACACCTCTGGTCACACATACCTATTGAGGGGCAACAACAATTGACCGCGTCTTAGGTGATGTGCGCGTATTGTGAACATCTCGTGCTGTACGAGAGACCTACCAACTAGACTCTCCACTAATTACAGAAAAGACTCATTCTATAAGGCAGTTACATGAAAGCGATGACGGATATACTCCCCGAATCCCCTGGCCCTCGCATCGACATAGCCTTGCGAGATCAGTTCCGAGATTGCAGGCAGTGGTTTAGGAAATGCCTTCAAGCCCCTAATCTTGATGATGACGACTGGCTAGAGCAAAAGAGTGCGGAGTTCAACTGGTGGATCTCGGGCTCAACGCCGACAAGAGCGGGCCAGGTTCTCTTGATGCTCGACTAAGACTTCGGCCCGATGTTAGGGACATGGTGTCTAATGTCCTAGAAGGCCTCGAATGTGCCCTTGAGGACCTCTACCAGAGAGGTAAGTTCTTTGATCTTTCGCTTTTTTATCTTTGGTGGTGTAGAATATAAAATATGCAATCAGTTAACCTCTTCCTCGGAGCTAGCATCGTCCTATTCTATTCCAGTGGAAGGAAAGCCTATAACTCTGGTCGAGGCCGATAGCCAAACCCGAGGCCCAGACGAAACCCGACCACCGTCACCTTGGTCCGACATGACCAATAGCAGTAAAAGTGATTTCATCTCTTTTGTTCGGAGGGGGAAAGATGACGATCGAGCGGCGGATAAGACCGCTTTTTCGGGCCACGACATATACTATGAACAACGAGTTTATACCAAGGCAAATTTAGAGATTCTCAACCGTATTGACACATCGATCAAACGATCTGGCCTAAAGTTTAGGAACCAGGAAGCCGATAATTCCCTGAGCCGAGCCGAAAAGGAGTATCAATTACAGAAGGTACATGTAGGAGAATACGAAGCTCTCCAGGGTACGAATGGAGAGCATGAGAGGTTTAGGCGCTTCCTCACAAGACTAGTTCTCCGGAATCACTACACGCATAACTTGATTGAGAGAATAAATCTCAACGTCCAAAAACTAGACACCAAATTTGGCCGACAGGATAATAAAGAACTCTTGCTCCAGAAGTTGGTTCTAATCGTGATTCGAGCTTACTTTCACGACTCGGCTAGGCTGACGACGATCCAGCGTCGCCTTATTAACGCAAATGTGGTCAGACGGAACCGCCTAATTTACGCCGGTGGCGCTACCAAAGCGTCCTTTGAGGCCGGGGAGGAATACCGGACTCGACCAACGGCCAAGAGCGTAATCCAGCGGGACTTTCTGACGGAGCAGAGTGACCAGTCCCAGACCCAGCCCCCGGCGCCAGCGCCAGCGCCACTGTCCCCCATAGCCCCTACCAACTCATCAGAAGGCCAGAGTAAAGCAGGCAAAAGCTTTATAGCGCAACCAGCAACTGCACTCGAGTCGGAATTCAGTATCACGGGCGTACTTTCACCCCCTCAAGCGACTAAGTCTACTGCGACCAAGACAGTTGGACGTCTCGACTACCCTAAGTGCCCCGCCAAGGGTGGTAATTTACCCTGCCCATATTGTCCTATAATCTTGACAGAAGAATATACCAAGGAGCTCCGCTGGAGGTATGGTTTCCTCCTTTTAATAATGTGTTAACCCATGATCTAATTCGAAAACTGTGAGGACTTAGAGGACATGTTGCGCAAGATCTTTGCCCGTATGTCTGCGTTTTCGAAGACTGCCAGTCTCCAGACGATATGTTCGCATCTACGTATGAATGGATGTTGCACATGGAGACATTTCATTCCGAGATAAAATGGGTATGCCGGGACTGCGCCAAGAATTCGAACCCGGATGTTCAAGACGGCTCGGTCTTCCAGACGCGAGCGCTGCTGAAGGAACACATCTTCAATTCTCACCCACACCCAGACCTCTCATATTTAGATCTTCTCGTTGATGCAGGTAAGAGAACTGTTGGAATTCAGCAAGTCAGGTGTCCTCTATGTAGGCCCGGCCTAGTCTCACTTGGGGAAAACGATGAAGACAACTCCTGGATCCCACCCCCTTCAGCTGGCTATGAGATTGGCATGGTGCAGCTAGAAGAAGATGAACACATTGCTACTCACATCCACGAATTCGCACTTCATTCTTTTCCATCTCTAGAACAGGTGACATCAGGAAACACCTAAGCACTACCCTCACATTCATTCCCTAGTACCCGAGTGGACATCACATCCCAGAGCTTCCAGGACCTATGGGGTACGGAGAGCACAGATTATCCATAGTTGCATAGCTCTAGCGATGTTACGGATATGCTTGAAAGTCTCTCAGATAATCAAGTCTCTCTCCCATACACGAAATCGTCTCTCGGGGATTAGAGACGAGAGTGCAAATATTGCTTGACAAAAGTATGGACCAAGTCGAAACCTTGCTAGCAAACGGAGAGATTGACGCTCTTGTGTCAGCCCTAAACGAGAGTCAAGTGACTATATCTCGACTTAGAGATCTGCTTGTAGGTTCTGATAACGAGGGGTTGTTACGCACGGTAATAACGGGCCTAGCGAAGTTGTATTATATTCCTTGCTTCTCTGTTCTCATATTTAGCTAGGCTGCCAATCAAATGCTTTCTTTTATTTTGAGAGAATTCGCTTATTGGAACGAGATGATGTGATTTTCTCTAGATCTGTTTCTAAGATCACCATGGGGTGCTTGGCTTTAGCTAAGTTTCTTAGGTGCGATGATTTATATATAGGTTTTTTCGGCAGCCCCTATACTGATAAGATAATGACTTTTATATAACAGGGTAGAAACTGAGTATGAACTTATTTAGTAACGGCTCATAAGAAGTAGTACTTTTTATTAGTATTGCCATTTGTAAGTTCTCAGGAGTTTAACTCCAATTTGGAGGCTGGGTTAGATAAGTCTGTCTTATAGATTGGAGCGTGCTGGTCTGTGCGCGTCCTAACGCCTGTCGTTTAGCTATGCCAGCTGCATCGGACCGAATACATCCGATTGATATGCCTGCACATCCGGAGCAAGGTTCACTATTTTGGTTGGTTAAATTCTAGTACCTAAGCATATGATGCCTGCTGTTCAATTGTTTTCAGCTACATCAAATTTATATAAAATATAGTATCGGGTAGTTTAATGTAGATTGATACCAGAGGTACCTACGCAGGTACAGCACTGGACCTAGCCCTTAACCGGCACCTGAGCGCGTGCTCACTGCAGCAGCGTCGCGTTGCATTTGCTGAAAATCTTCCTTGGCCATTTAACAGGCTATGCAACAGGTAGGTAGCATTGAAACATTGATTAAACCCAGCACCTGGATCATGATGCCTACATGTCACTATCCCCTTTTCCTCGCAGCAGCGCAACAACATCCGATGGTCACCCGTTATCTCTGAGCATTGAATCGTAAATTACCACTGACCCAACATATGTCGTTCTTCGCTGCATTTTCCCTTCTCGAAGGAGGAGGAGGCTCTTACGCACGTTATCGACCTAAACACCTATCCTGTATTTCTAGCGCCAACCCGGCAGCCAGAAATAGCGCAAGGTGCTTTTCCGGCCTGGGCCCGCCAATCACTGCCCGTTCCAGCGGCAGGAGCGCGCCGCTAGCAGTCATCGTGCGTCGCTTAGCGGGTTGAGCGGCCGCGACGGGCCCCGATTAGGCTAGTCGCAGCACTGTAGAACCGGGAGGTCTGCCAGGCCAGTACAGCGCTTGTGGGCGGCGGTTGCGCGCTGTAGCACAGATGTTTGGCGCCCCCGATTGGTGCTCTGTGCTCCCCGTGTTTAGGCCCGATCCCTGTTTTCCCTTGCACGTTTTGTCTCCTTTTTCGATGAGGATTGCGTAAGGCTCCCAGGCCAGGAAGCAAGCAAGAAAGCTACCTTCCACTACTACGTACGCATTCCTATGTGCTGATTCTTTCTCCTTTTCCCAACCGTCCCGTTCTGCGATTCTGTTTCTGCAAAGAAACAATGCTGACTTTCTCTTGCGGCGTCAAGTAATCAGATGCGAAAGAAACTGTTGTTCAATGCAGTTTGATTTCTTTTTGTATAGATTTTAAGCGGCTTGTGGCTTTGGCTTTGGCTTTGGCTTGTACCTTTTTCTACTGGCAATTGTTTCTGGCTACCGACCACCCACTCTCACGCACTCGACACTCATGGTGTCCGTCTCACCTTTTTAGGTAGTAGATCACTCACCCACACTCGTTTACTACGCCGCGCCGCACACCGACATCGATTCCCCGGGAGACCTGTGTGCTAAGCTATCTATACCTCCCACCTGTCGTCTCCGAGCCCGATTCTAGCTATCCGTCTAACACGCGTCCTTGAAGAGAGCTATTATGATAATGGGGTTGGTT
The DNA here is from genome assembly GCA_022495175.1 of Hypoxylon argillaceum. Classification (NCBI taxonomy): domain Eukaryota; kingdom Fungi; phylum Ascomycota; class Sordariomycetes; order Xylariales; family Hypoxylaceae; genus Hypoxylon; species Hypoxylon argillaceum. The sequence continues at coordinate 33,986 of MU378358.1, read as the reverse complement.
GAACGGCATACGCTTCGCTCTCTTAGCACCCGTCTGTCTCGTTGGCAAAAGATTGCGCTCGGCTTCTTCATCTCTGTCTTCGTCATTTACGTCACATCACCTTACGATGGCAGTTTGCGGGCCTTTTTTCGATTCCAACACAGCGTGGCAACAGACTATTACCAGAGCGTGCGCCCCAGCGACGGCTGGCTGTATAGAAGACAACGCTATCCGATCGATCCTAACAATGACATCGGTCTTATTGTAAAAACAGGATATGGCACCAAGCATCGGATGCCTTTGGCCCTGCGGGCCTTGAGCAATGAATCTTTCTTCCCCGATATTGTCGTCGTCCAGGACTTTCCCGTTATAGAGGAGCAGAAATATTATAATTTGTCGAATGGTAAAGGAATGGACGTCGTAGACATCCTGGGTTGGAATATGGAAAGAGGCGCTCTTAAAGGCAGAGGACACTTGGAGCGCATTCAAAAATACACAAACCTCGCCGATGCCGTTGAGGCCGAGGAATGGGTTCTGTCGGAAGGTCTGGGCAAGGCGATCGGATGGGAGCTCGATGCTATGAAAGTATGTTTTACCCTGCTGTGGAAGTATTGGCTTGCATAATTAACCACTTAATCCCTAGTTCTTACCTGCACTGGAATACACGTGGAACACGCTACCTAAGAAGAAGTGGTATGTCATGGTGGATGACGACACCTACGTCATTAAGAGCACCCTCAGCCTGCTACTAGGTCACATAAATTTCGGACAACCGCATTACCTGGGAAACCCGGTAGGAGACTACAAAGGCCGTTTCCCTCACGGTGGATCGTCTGTTATTCTGTCCGGCGCCGCGATGCGAAACCTGTTCGAATGGCACCCCGAAATTGTGGCTAAAGCCAACCTGGAGTCCCCATTTGCGATTTGGGGTGACAAGCTACTGGCGACCACGTTGATGAAAGTTGGGGTATACCTAGACGAGTCATACCGTCGCCTGTTCAACGGAGAACATCCTTGGATGACGCGAATGTGGGCAGATCGACTGTGCCTACCCATCATGGGTTTCCACGGCCTAGGCGAAAAGGCAGTCATGGAACAGGTCGGAGAAATCTTCAAGGACCAGCAGGGTCCCGTACTGTGGAGCTCGGTGGCCAAGATATACGGAGTACCGGACTACCAGTCGTTTATCGAGGTACCGATCCGGCCGAATATGAATTATGTTGGACGACTGGACGAGACGAGCACGACAGTCGAGGATGTGGTCAAAGTGGAAGACTGTGTCGACCTCTGCGACCGGTCCTCGACAAAGTGCATGGCATGGACCTACGATCCATTCGCCAAAAGATGCGACTTCGCCCCATGGGCTATCCTAGGCGATCTGGCCGACGGACGCTTCTCAGGCGTCAACGGCAAGTTGGGCAAGAGATTGCTCAGCAAATGCCATGCGCCTTCCTGAAAAAGTCGATCCCCTTTCCCTAACGCCCCTCGGCTCCTAATTGGTTTCATTTAGAATACGGATGTATATAGATTTCTTGGGGTATATTTGGTGTCGGTGCATGAGGCGGATCAGCCGCTTCGGGGCATCAGACGCTGGCGGGAATCTGGGAAGGATCTTGACGAATTGAAATGATACCCGGGGGTTGCCTTTGGTCCTGTAATGATAATAGACTGCAACACTCGAGGATAGTGTAATCCTAATAATGGAGACACAGATATAGAAACGACGCGAAATGACTCCTTGCGATGGGATGGTGACGATGATAATAATGATCATATGTGGTTAGTGGAATATATGTGTAGACTCTATCTAGAGTTAGTTCGAAAGCGGACTTGGACCACGCGATAAAAACCTATGACTATATGCGTATGTTTGTATATTGCGTATGTTTATATTCTGAATCAATCTGCTTTGGGTCCCCCTGTAATTTTTCTGGACACGAAAAATGTTATGCCGCGCCGCCGCTGTCATACATTAGTGTCAGCTGGCGTACCGCCACACCAAATGGCAGCGTCATCCCGATCGACGCAGGGGAGTCAGACATGCAGATGGTCACGATCGTCCACGATTAGCTTTGTGTTAGTGCTGTCGAATGATAACAAGCGCGAGTTCAAGGGGGCTGCGCTCGGCATCCGACAATACCATCCGAGCAAATTTTGGAGTATCGAAGGCAACATTGGATTGCTGGTATTTGTTATGGTTTGCTGTGCACGAGCTGCAATCAGCTGCATGAGGTGGTGATCTTGAAGTCGATCTAGTTGGCGGGTAACGGGAGTTAGGGGTTTATTTATTTGTGCTGACATGACCTACATATATATTGTAGTAGGTACTTTCTACAGAACGTTCTTTACCTTACGAGGTACGTAAGCCTTAGGCCTTAAGGTAAGCAGAGCATGGCAACTGCATGTAGCGAATACGTGCTTCAAGCTACGAATACGTGCTTCAAGCTACGAATACGCAGCACCTGAACAGGGGTTGGGGCTGGTCGATGACGTGTGGGGAATGCCCTACGGCGCTGGATTGGTGCTAGTCTAGGGACCTGGCATGGAGGGGTATCGTCTTTTGACGTCAACCCTATTCATCCCTCCTGCCTGCCACTTTACCTTCTTGACCATCGAGATGGACACCTTATCCTTTGTGCTGAATGCAGGCAGCACATTGTCAAATCATTCGTAAGACCTATCCTTGTAGTATCCTAGAAACAGACAGACAACACACACACACACAGGGAGAGAAAGAGAGCGAGAAAATACGAGACTAAATACTAAGCAACCCAGGACTAGGACCATCCACAACCTTATCTACCTATTTATTTGCTTCCGGTTTGAATTTGTTTAGGCCTGAGTTTCTTCCCCTTTCTCGGCCTCTTCGCTTCTACTGAACGTACAAAAGAACAAAGTTACACCACATCCCCTAAAGCAAACTTACTACTTGGTCGTCTCGGATCTTTTTTTATTTCTCCTAAACCTCACAGCCCAGCTGAACTATCGAATCCCGTCGGCCAGTTCCCCAACTAGGCTGTTATTAGTTTGGGTAGATTTTCTTTCTGTACCCCTTGATACCTTATTGCCATATTTATTACTTGACCATCTCGATCCATCTTGGTCCCACGGCCGCTAGTTGACATCAATCCTATCGTGGACCCTTGTGTCGAGCTGCAGTGCTACCTACCTCCTACCCACAACCTAACCACTTTACCTTGGTTACCTATCTCTCTCTCTTATCTCGTATAGAAGCGAGACGTTACCATCATGGCGGACCCGGTACCGAATCCTCAAGCAACGGGATCTAGTTGGACCTCCTTCCTCAAGGTTCGTGCTCCATGGCTTTATTGTTGGGGATGCTAGTTGGGTATACCGTAACCAACTTGTTGCGCCCACTGTTGTCTCGTTCTGTCCCGGCTCTAGCATGGCTAACATGGTTTATCTCTTCTTCGGTGTATAGTCCATTGCTTCCTTCAATGGCGATCTCTCCTCCTTAACCGCCCCGCCCTTCATCCTGTCCTCGACGAGTCTTACCGAGTTCAGTTCATACTGGGGTGAACATCCTAGTGTCTTCGCCGCCCCGGCCAAGGAAGAAGACCCTGCCAAGAGAGCTTTGCTGGTCCTTAAGTGGTTCTTGACTACCCTCAAACAACAATACGCGAGCCGAAGCGAGCAGTACGGAAATGAGAAGAAGCCCCTGAACCCCTTCCTAGGCGAGCTGTTCTTAGGGAAATGGGAGGACGCTGCCGGCACGACTGATTTAATAAGTGAACAAGTGAAGTAAGTGCTAAGAACAACCCTGTAAGGGCAATAATTCTATGATACTGACGCATTACTCAACAGCCACCATCCGCCTGCTACAGCCTATAGCATTACAAACGAAGCTTCTGGTGTCCATCTTCAAGGCTATAACGCGCAAAAAGCCAGCTTCTCCAAGACCATCAACGTTAAGCAGATCGGTCATGCCGTGCTTTCCGTCCCCGTGCCCTCTAAACAAGGCGAGCGCGAAACTTATCTCATCACACTGCCCTCTCTCCATGTAGAAGGCCTAATATTCGGCGCGCCCTTCGTCGAACTCGATGGCTCGTCGTACATCACCTCCTCAACCGGCTTCACAGCTAAGATTCAGTACCTTGGCAAGGGCTGGATGAGCGGGAAGAAGAACTCATTTACAGCCACACTATATCCAACAGGGAGCGAGAAGGACGTGTTGTACAACTGCTCAGGCCAGTGGACCAAGGCCTTCGAGATCCACAGCGGGGCCGCAAAGAACAATTCCTCCAAAACCCTCGTGGGCACCTGGGATCCCGACACGACGCCCATGAGCGAGCTGATCGTGGCGCCCACAGAGAAGCAGCACCCGCTCGAGTCTCGCCGCGCCTGGGCCCCCGTGGCCGAAGGCATCGCCAAGGGCGATATGGATTCCGTGGGACGCGAGAAGACCAAGATTGAGCAGGCGCAGCGCGCCATGCGCAAGAAGGAGCAGGCCGAGGGCCGCCAGTGGGAACGCCGCCACTTCACCGCCGCCACCGGCGCCGACGAGACGCTGCAGACTCTCGCGGCCCACGTCGGCCTCAACCCGAACGGCGACGCAGACAAGACAGGCGGATTATGGCGGTTTGACCCTGCCAAGACGGGGAAGGCCAAAGCTGAGTCGCTTAGCGACGAGGAGAAGATCGCGCTGGCGAGCGAGTTGCTGGGACAGTGAGATTACCCACCGATTATTATTGCCGCTTAAAATAGGGCGTGACGCGCGTGTGAGATATACCTTGACATAGTGAAGTCAAGTTCGGAGCCTGCCTCGTAATTCATAGACGGAGGACAGCACATGGATATAATAAGGTGCATGCAGAATAGACAGTCCGCGGTGTTGGAGACACTGGGGTTACCCCGTGGCGCGATGAATATACCTATTCTACACTACAATTTTAAATCAGTGCTCTTTTAATGCTCGGGACGTGGGAATTCCGGGGTTGTTCGTAGAGTATAGCAGCAGCATCATTATCAATAGGCTTGGGTTGATTGCTGTAGATGGATAGCTGTAGGAGACTGAATAGGGGGGATGAAACGGTTACTTTGTTTGCTTATCTCGATTAGGTCGCTGAATACCTAATTGCTATTGAAATGGGTTTCCTCATATTTCATGTTATTTCATGTTGTGCTTCGGGCAAGCAAATAGGTTGATGGGCGGGTTGCTGAAGTTATCATTTAGAGATTGGAGTGTTGGGGTCAAGTGCCTGAGGCATTAACTATTATCAACACGTGGGAGGGTGGATACATCCATTTAGACTACGTATATAGTCTTTATCAGGACTAATTAAATATGTCAGGACACAACAACCGGGACTCCCTGGGAGCCAAGTACATTATCGACTGTGATCGTTCTAAAGACAAAGAGGTCAAGTTGATTCTGGGATAATCTGACTTTAATGCTGGGATATACCTCGGACTGCTCAACACCTCTCATTTTGCATTTATCTCTTCTTCATTAACTAGTTCAAGTGCTTCCTGGTCAGTAGGCAATAAGCTAGTTTAGTAGGCATCAAAGCTTCATCTCTCCTAAATCGGCACCGGCTACTTCTAAACTGGAATTTCACTTATAAACAAGAGTCCTATTATGAAGCTAGCAGCAGTCCGCCAAATCACGTGCCCCTTCATTCACAGTAAAGTATTCCACAGCATCAAAAACCAGACTAAACCCAACACCCAAATCATCAAACAATGCGTGTCATACCGAGGTAAATTTCTGGATTGCATGCGGCAGCCAGAATAGTCGGCCAGGTGCTATAGAGGTGACTACTCCTCAATCCGCGAAAGCGGTCCATATTCCCATACATCTTCCCCGGGTGGGTACCTGATTGAGAACTGGCGATTCTCCTGATAAGCAGCCCAGATGGATGCCATCGTACGATGCTCTTGCTCAGTCTGCGGGCCTTTGTAACCCGGCACGTTGCGCATGGATGCCTAACCCGTTGCCGTACGTTCCAGAGTCTGATTCCGCCTCGGTTTTTTAAAACAAGCGAACTCCGTCTTGGACTGGTCTCGCAACTTCTTAAGTAGCTCGCGCATGCCCGGCAACTCGTCCTGCAGTTTGTTTCTGGCCTGGCTGTCCGTCTTCGAGTCGAGCATCGCGTAGATCTCGCTCTGGAGGGCCGAGGCCTTTTCCGTCGTGTACTGGCTTAGTGTCTGCGCCACGAATTCAACATCTAGGGTCGCTTGCATCAATGCGCCTAGGTCGTATTTTGGCCGAGACTTGAAAACCTCTAGGAGCTCACGACTAATTTGCTCGAGGAGGAATGAAAGCACCTGGCTTGTTAGAGAGGGGGCCGTAGTTGAAACCTGTGTATGTATGAGTACAAGCGAAAGCAGGGCTTCATATACGTAAGATTTCGCTTCTGTAGGCTTGGTGGCTGGCGCCCAGCCCGGATCGTTGAAACCCGTGCGAATAATCTTGCGCAGAGACTCTACTGCTGGCCGGGTGTATGTCTGGAAAAGTCGAGCGTCGATTTGACCGAGAACATCCTTGATGGTCTTGGACTCATCCGTAAGTTTGACAGAGAAGGCTGTTTCGAACTGAGAGTTCAAGTTGGGTACAACTTGGGAACGAAGTGCTTGTAGGTTGCTGAGAGTTAATAGCATGCGGACGTTCTGATGGGTTGTTGGTTAGGCTTATACTCTAATGCACATGATGCGATCACTCACTTTATCACCGGTGTCAATTGTTACCTTCCCAGCAATCACGGATGCTCTGTCGATGCTAGATCCTATCGGGGCCTCCATATCTGTAGTCCATTCGTCCTCAGCCTTCTTAACTGGTCGTTCGGCATTCTCGACCATGCCGCTAAGTGCTTTGTACAGTGTGGTGACATATTGGCTTCGCACCATCTGTAGGAGCTTTGCTGGTGGCGCTAAAATAATATCCCCAGGGCCGGCTTTAGCTGTTGCCTCGGAGACGTATAATATCTTCTGTATTCCACCGAGCAAGGCTCCCTCAAAGGCGGCAAAGGTGGCAGGCATACAGGTGACGTCTCCCATCTCCTTAGATCGCTTCCAGTCTTCTACAAGCTTGATATTTTCGGCGTCTTTATTCCATGCAGCGCAAAGGGAAGCAACGCATCTTTCTCTTGCAGCCCCTACCAGCGTCTTCAACATTTCCAGTTGTTTTGCGTCATCTTGACTAACAGGGGCCACGCTTGCCATCTCCGCCGCCCCGGTTCCAACTATGCCAAGCATCTTTGATAAGTAATGGACACCGCTGATAGAATTCGATCCCGGCGGCCAGAACGCGAACTTTTCCCAAGACTCCCCTCGCCTGGGGGAGGGTGGTGGGGGATTATTGGCGTCGAGATGGAACCGAGGGTCTCTAGCGTTCGTAGGTGATAGCTGTCCCGACATGGGTGACCCTGGTGAAGGAGGTAAAGGAGAGAACAAGAGCGAAATATCCTCGGGGGGAGCACCAGCAAAAAATTCAAACACATGAGCACGGATCATATCTACAAGCTCGATGGTGGCTTTCCGGAGGTCGAGTGTGCCCTGTGTGGAGAGTCGGTGATGTTCACGCGACTCACCATTATAACCCGTAGGTAGCGATTTCTGCGCCTTGCCGTCGATGAAACTGTCGACAGTCTGCCAAAATTCCAAAACTTCTCCCAGTACACCCTGGGCGGACAAGAGACTAGACAAAAATGCTACCATCTTCTCCCACAATTCGATGATATCCGACGTATCTAGTCCGTTAGGTTTAGTTCCTACCAAATGCCGGCTTAGGCTACGCAGATGTGACGCGAGAATCTGCGGTGAGGGTTTGTCGGCATTGGCGAGTCGACGTCTGAGTACTTCAATTTCAACCTTGGCTCGATCTCCCACCAATGAAATTTTACCCTTCAAATAATCGTATCTACTCAGCAGCCAAACCCATATCGGGTTATCCTCCACGCCCAACTCTAGCAACAGACTGATGAGTTCCATGTGCTGATCCTGAGTTGGGCCTCTGGTGTCCGTCTTGGTCACGTTATGGAGTAATGTTAGTCTCCTCCAGATCTCGCGTTTGAAGAGCTGCATTTGTTCTTCAACGTCGTACCACATTCGGGCGGCGATAAGAACTTGGTACGTTTGAGTCTCGCTGGGTGGTGTCGAGCCTAGGTCCTGAATAAGTTTTCTCGTTTCGTCGGCAAATTTCCTAGCACGACCGTATTCTTCTATAAGTGTGTCGTAGTCCTTCCGTTTAATGCTATCTGCAATATTAGAGCTCGTCTCGATGTACTCTTTATAGCGATCTAGACAGGTAGAGACGGTCCGAAGATTTTCCTCCTTCTCGCGACCGCCCAAGGCTGGACCCCAAACATCTTCTGCCTTTGCAGAAACATCCAGAAGTGGGCCCTTGATGCCTGATACACCGTAGTCGCTCTCCTTGACAAGCGCATTCTTTTTCTTGCTGTCCACTAAACCAGGTGACAGGAGCGGAGCAGCTCCGATGGTCGTCGCACCAACACTACTGCCTCTGAAACTACTTCGACTAGTTTGGCGAGAGTGCGCCCGCGCCCGCGTGGTAGGTGTCGTAGGCGGCTCAGCGCCTCGATATTTCATCTCCTTGTAGACATTGTCGATGGTGGCCTTGGCGCGAACAAACCGCTCAAAGTTGGACTCAACCAACACCTTCAACGAAGCGGATTTCTGGTCAATTGATCGCGAGAGAACATCGAGGCCGGCGAGCAAGGATTGCGTGTCGGCGTTGGCGTGCATCTGAGAGAGGAACAAGGCAGGCGAGAAGCTCGTCGAGGATAGTAGAAAGCGGTTGCCTGCGAATCAAAGTGATATTGAGTTTGTGTGCCTTAGATACGTAGGTCTGAGATAAGTGCTTTGTCTGACTTCTGACTTACGCAATCGGGTGTCATCCTGGATAGGCACGCCGAGGTCCTTTAGAGTTCTCACAACACTGTCGGAAGATCCCAGCGGATCGGGCTCGTCCCTCTGGACTAAATTGCTGACGCCGCTTGCCGACTTCTCGGAGCCGGCAAGGACACTAGACCTGTTGCTAACGGCGCGTTCGAGGGCATCATAGCGGGACTTTCTGCGATTGATCTTTTTCTTCTGCTGTTGCTGCTGCTCGCGCTCGCTGTCCGAGTCATCTGTCTTGTCGTTCTTCTCGGACGGCCAGGTCGCGGGCATCAGCGTAGATATGCCATAGAAATCGAGGACCTTGCGGTCGAGGTCGTCCATGGCTACAAGCAAACCAGGTGGCCGTAACTACAGAGGGCCAAAAGGTTGGTCGGGTGCTGGTGGTCCGGGAGAGATAGGCAAGGTACCTAGGTAGGTATACCTATTCCAGCGGAGAGTTTTGATTCTTTACAATTGGGCGGGTTATATAAGTTCCCAGTGTTCTCGAGGTCGAGTTTCAATCATGCTGGCCTGCCTACGTAGAGCTAGAAGGACGGACCTGAGACAGGGTGAGCATTGAATTGTAGGATGGTGAATCGGAATAGCAGTCTCGTAGCCCTTTAAACATGAAACTCCTGCCTCGGGCTTGCTTTGCTGTAACTCGAATGTGCCTGCGCTTCAGTCGCAATCACCAACCTTAACGGGGTACCTACCCAATAAACGAGTATTATTGGCCTGTGCAGCTTGTACCTACCCACCCATGCGTGCAGTAACCATAGTAAGACTAGCGTCAATGTATAGTGGGTCGTACACTTCGTCGTTACCTACGTAATTTTTCAGATGTCAACGTTGCAGGGGTTAGGTAGCATAGGACCCATTATTAGATAGATCCTTGCGATTTCTGCAAGCCTGGTTTGCCGATTGTGTCCGACACCACCCGAGGCCTGCAATCTATGGCCTACTAAATACTTACCTAGGCAGGTAGGCGAGGCCAGGAAAACCACTCTTGGAAAATTCCCCACGCAGCGCGCCGCCGCATTGAAGTCTCTCTCCCGCGCCAGCACTTTTTTTCACATTCAACATCTTATCTCGAACAACATACTTACCTCCCTTCAGCCGAGCCCACAATCTTGTCACTATGCTGTCCCTTCGAGCTGTCGCCGCCCCTGTGCGGCGCCAATGCTTTGCAGCCGCCCCCCGCGCTGCCGCCACTCTATCCTTCCAGGTGAGCTGCCAACCCCCAAAAAGGGAGAGAGCTCGTCAAGTACTTGGGGGTCACTAACTGACTATCGCAATTCTCAGAACCGAAGGTTTTACTCGGACAAGGTCGCCAAGTTCCATGGCACCAAGAACGCCGAAGTATGTGCAACCACCACTCTCTCATTCCCTCGGCCCTCGAAAACCTGCATTGCGACATGATGCCGAAAATAACTCAAGCTTGGCAACCACTTACAACAACCATACTCGCCGCACTTGCAAGACGATAGACAACACCAGAACTGACATGCTGTACGATAGGGGCGTTACACAGTCAGTATAATGGAGGGTGACGGCATCGGTCCCGAGATTTCTCAGGCTGTCAAGGATATCTTCGCGGCCGCCAAGGTATGTACTACAGTTTTCCCTTTTCCTTATTCTCGTTAAATATCAACTAACATGTTCTGCATAGACACCAATTGCTTGGGAGCCTGTTGATGTCACTCCTATTATAAAGAATGGCAAGACTGCCATCCCTGATGCGACGATTGAGAGTATCGAGAGGAACAAGGTTGCCCTGAAGGGACCTCTGGCTGTACGTCATAGGGAGAATGGAGATGGCTTCGTGCCTGTGGTACAACTACTAATTCATAATAGACCCCTGTTGGCAAGGGCCATGTCTCTCTTAACCTCACCCTCCGCAGAACTTTCAACCTGTTCGCCAACCTACGTCCTTGCCGCTCCATCGCCGGCTACAAGACCCCGTACGATAACGTCGATACCGTCTTGATCCGAGAGAACACCGAGGGCGAGTACTCCGGTATCGAGCACGTCGTGGTCGAGGGTGTCGTCCAGAGCATTAAGCTCATTACCCGCGAGGCCAGTGAGCGTGTGCTCCGATTCGCTTTCCAGCACGCCCAGGAGATCGGTCGTAAGAAGGTCCGCGTGGTACACAAGGCCACCATCATGAAGATGTCCGACGGCCTCTTCCTGCGCGTCGCCAACGAAGTTGCCAAGGACTTCCCTGATATCGAGTTCGATGCTGAGCTACTCGACAACACCTGCCTAAAGATGGTCACCGACCCCATACCATACAACGACAAGGTCCTCGTTATGCCCAACCTCTACGGTGACATTCTCTCCGACATGTGCGCCGGTCTCATCGGCGGTCTGGGTCTGACTCCCTCAGGCAACATCGGTGACGAGTGCTCCATCTTCGAGGCCGTCCACGGTTCCGCCCCCGACATCGCCGGCAAGGGCCTCGCCAACCCCACCGCCCTCCTTCTCAGCTCCATGATGATGTTGCGCCACATGGGTCTGACCGAATACGCCGACCGCATCGAGCGCGCCACCTTCGCCACCCTCGCCGAAGGCAAGGCTCTGACCGGTGACCTGGGCGGCAAGGCCAAGACGGGCGAGTACGCCGCCGCCATCATTTCTAAGCTGTAGATAATTTACCACCACTAAACCACACCTAACCTCACCTACCCCTTCCTCTTCCCCTCCTCCTCACATTCTCCCTCCGCCACCAGCATCCACAGCATCCATAATTTGTATCCAACCCGACCCCCCATCCTCTTATTTTTCTATAAATGAATTGGGAAGGATGGAATGAATCAATACGCCAGAGGAGGGAGGGCTACATCAGGCTAGATAGACTAGGTTAGGCCGGGTAGACTTGTACAACAAGCGCACGGGTGTATATGTCTGGAAGAAACGAAACGACTAAATGAGCTTCAAAAAAATATGCAAAAAAATCCTACCATGTCTTCAATATGACGCTACAAATGAAGTGCGATGTGGATTGTTTTAGAAGGGAGGATTCAAGAGCCGGTTGATGAAGACGTAGGTCCACTACTCGAGCTAGTTGATCATGTTATTGCTCGCCATTTGCTACGATGCTTAAACCAGAAATAGTAAATTGAGGCACGGTTTATAAGTTGGGCTGACCAAGTTATGTGGCCAGTTCTACCGTATCTCATTTCACCACGTATGATTATTTTTAAAGACATAAAAAAAGAAAGGCGCCATCAATCGCAACATCTATAGTCAAAGAGAGGAAGAAGAAAACCAAGAGCCACCCGGGGAGGAAGCCCAGAATCTATCTACCTAACCAGTGTACCAGTCTATCGCAAGCCTCGTGTGTCCGAGGCACAAACAAGTATCCATCCATCATCTGATATCATCCATCATCGTTAGTGCCGATTATCGCAACCACAGCATAGAGAAAAGTCAACAAAGGCAGGCCAAGGCTAAACTCTATAGTGGGAGAAAATCCATTTTCCATCTGCACCCATTGGAGACGGAGGACGCCTTACAGGTAAAAGACATCCATCCACTCATCCACTTTTATATGTTGCCAGCCGGCAAGCGTCGCGAGACGGGGACCAATGTACCGTTTTTTTTGTTCCTCCGATCCGTTCATTCATTACCTGTTCCATTCTATTCGTGCCAGTTGAACCATGGCTTTTTTCTATCCGATTTATTGTTCTTTTCCATTTTCATTTTCATTTCCGTCGTGTCGAGCTGTCGTAGCTCGTATTCGTGTAGTGTCAAGCAAAGGCTTAAAGCGTCATGAAATCATACAAGAATTCGCATCATCGAAATCCCATGTGAATGAGTTGGGAGAATCCGTGAAAGGTATGTGTGCATCTGAATCCAAGCTGGATTAGGGATGGTGACGACCCGCAATTTGCACGGGGTTCGTCGATTTATAGATCCGCGAGGATCATAGTGAGGTGGGTTGAGTCAACAAAGAAAAATTCGAAGAGTCGAAGAGCCAATCTGTGAGCTCCTCTCGGTCGACCATACATGACGTGAACAATGGGACCCCGAATCCATCTCGAGAAGCTGGCGATGACTAGGCGTCTTGGGCTATCTCTTGAGGATTCGCTTCGGATATGTCTTGAGAAGTGGCTTGAGGTATCTCCTGAGGAGTCTCTGGAAGTGTTTCTTGAGGGAGAGGATGAAGCAGAGCGTGAGTAGGTGGGGCATGAAGCAAAAGTTGAGCGCAAAACAGGAATTCTAAAGATCGAGAATCTGTCGGTTGAAAATTGTTTTCATGATATCGCATTCTCAGATAGCGAGCTATAACACTGTCAGCCAACCAGCCTCACACATACTAATACCATTTGAGGGCCGCAACTTACGAGTAACATTAAGATCATGAAAGTAGTTTCTTATTTCAGGCTCCTCGCCTTCAGCTACGATGGGGGCGTCGGAGTCGGACTGTATAGTTTTCGGAAGAACGTGGCGAATAAGGAGCAGCATTCTTAACAGCTCTGTAAGGCCGTGCCCTTGGTTAGTATACCTGTGAGGTGGCAGCTCCAATGGCCATTTGGGACGCAGGTTTTCTTGGTCCCAGGCTTTGAAGGCCCAGGTCGTCTTCTCTAGGCAATTAAGGAAAAGCATGACAGTAAGGAACATGGGAAAGCCGAGTTTTGTCTTGCCATCTTGCAAACTCCTCTGGATCCCATTCAACAAGTTCTTACTAGCGACGGCTGCTTTGCGCTCAGCGGCAGCAGTGAGCTGCATGCAGATGTTACTGTACGCCTCACTCTCCGTGTCGTCTTTAATCCAATGATCTTCAACTTCGGGCTGGGGGAATTTGGCCAGCATCGACCACTGCCGCTCACGATCCATCATCTCTACAATGCCCCACAATTCTAGTGATCGTTTCAGGAGTTCATCATTGGTCTCTTTCACGATCTGATCTGCAATCTCCAGAGTGATCCGGACATGCGGCGAAGGCTCGTGCGTTATATATTCTGGTAGCATATTACGCATATAGGCTTCGACCTTCCCCGGAATATCTTCCTTGTTATTATCGAGGAGGAGGACGGGGGAATGGGAGTGTAACTTTATATCGCCTTCTTCGGCGTCTTTCAGATAGCCTTGGAAGACCTGAAACGTGACGGTATGGCCCGAGTCGGGGAAATGCGAAGCCTCTACCACGACGCCGGTGTTTTCCAGGTGATAGGATGTCTTATATCCATTGATGCGCTTTTGCGCCATGACAACCTGTACTCCGGCCGAGTAGAGATCGATGAATTCTGAGAGCTTGGTTCGGACGCAACCAGTCCGCCAGACTCGCGGCGACAGCACTTTCTTGCAGGTATCGCATGGAGTACCCTTGGAACATACCTTGCGCAGAATGCGACACCGGATGCATGCACCGATGCGACGTACTTCCTGCACCTCGATCCGGCGCTCCTTATCAAACTTGGCACGACTGTGCTTCTGGCGAGAGCCGTCGGGGCTGGTAGTGGTATCCATACGATAGCCACCCTTCAGATTAGGACCCAATTGGTGAGCATGATCGGTGACGGTCGCAGGGCCGTGAATATCCTCAGCCATATATGTCATGCCACCCCATGGTGTTGTCGGTTCAACAGTACGCGTCGGGGGAGGAGGCGGCGTGACGTGTGTGATTTGGGCCGTGGGAGTCACTTGGGGGATATGTTGGTCCCTCTCGGATTCAGGGAAGTCGATGAGCATATCTGCCGATGGTGCTACTTGAGCAATCTGCTCGGCAATAGCGGCGTCACTTAACAATTGAGGATCAAGCAGCGCCGAGGTGAGTCGAGCGGTTGCGGCAGCGGCAGCAACCGAGAGGGCTGTTTGCGAGGGAGATGATGTAGCAGATTGCAGAAGCTGGTGTAGCCGCTGTTCCTCGGAGGAGAGGTCGTGGTGGACGAAGTCGGACGTCTTCTGCGGCGTCACATCTATGAGGAAGACGAGCTGAAAGTTAGTATTCGGCACATGGCACGAGGGGAGCGACGAACCTTTCTTCTCCTGTCGATTCTCATGCCCATTCTCATGCTGAGGATGATTGTTATAATTGGAGGGAGGGTTCTCTAGAGTGAATTGCTCGTGCAACTCGAAGGGATTCGTTCCCGAGGAGGTAATGTTCGGAATGGCGGCGGCTAGAGTGGTCTGTACGGCCTCTGTGGTAGCATCATGCATGTTGGCTGTCGAGTGGTCGTCGTGCTTCTCGTGGGCTTCGATCTGACGGGACACTTCGGCCAGTGTTTCCAAGGGCGTCCAGATCTGGTTCTGAGCCTGGTTGTGGGCAGTGTGAGTCTGGTCCAGAGAAAAGCTGGTCTCGAGACCGGCACCAGGACCAGCGCCGCGACCGCTGCTGGGTCCCATGTTAGGGCCAGAGTGCAGGAGGCCGTCGTATTTGGGCCGGCCGGATGCATTGTTGATGCCATGCAGAGCAAGGCACGCATTGATGCGATCGGCCTCGGAGATGGCAGGGCATTTCTTGGTCAGGTGGTTGATGAGGCTGTCGATGCGGCCCTTCGGAAAGTCTTCGCCGCACGCCTTGCAGCGGTGGTGGTATCGATTGCTGTTATCGTTAAGCTTTGCCCCTCTCTCGAAGAACTCGAGAATCAAAGGATTGGGCCGGCGACCCATCTTGCTACTGCTCCCGACGGCTGTACATCAGTAGCGCAACAGAAGAATGGGAAATAATAAAACTGGCAGAATCGTGAAGCGGTGAGTACAATCTTTTCACCACCTACCGAGGGATAGTTATTGCACAGTACGTACAGTATACAGAGTATAGGCACGTCCACTATTCAATGCAGCGTGGTGGGGTGAGAGAGTTGAGAATTGAATTTGACGGGACGGGAGTAGTAGTCAGCCCCACCACACCAAGCACTAGCTTGCCCCGCGACACACCTAGGTACTGCCTACCTACCTTTTGTGAGCACACAAAATAGGATTATAGATATGTATCTGGGTACCTGTCAGTAACGGCCTTACATTTTTAACGCCAACCCACCTACCACTTAGTAAGCATAGTTGTGAACCGTGACTACATTACCTACTGCCTACCTCCTAATTAGATCATTAGGAGCCTTCAAGTCCATATTGTCACTCTGAATCCATGCTCCAATCACATAGTATTTCTATTTTCTTTTCCCTTACAGGCGTCCTTCAGTTTCATTCTGTCCTTATAATGGCATAGCAACAGCTTCTTCCTCGCGACCAATTGATCCTTCTAGGCCGTCCAGACAGTAAGACCAGGCCAGCACCTGTCCAAAAGGAAGGAGAAGTTCCTTTAGGTGTCTACCTCATCACAGTAGTAGTTGACATTCAGAAGCTTCGCATAAAGAAATTGACATTAGATTGAGTGTACCTGCTAGCAACGAGATTGCCATAGTCATAAGGACATGAGTCGCGCGGCGCTACATAAGCCAGACTACAGTATTTTGCCATTGGATATAATGCGAGCGATGGAATCAGAAGGAACTGAAAGGAATGACCAGAAGAGGGGAAGACAGATTGAGGACTAGGGCATGAAGTGCCTATATATCAAGAAAATTGATGTCGAGATGAAGCAGCTTATACCTTGAGCCTTGGATTCAGTGACGAAGGAGGCCCGAATACGAAGCGTATAGGCCAAATGGGAGATTCAGAAATTGGAACCCTCAACGTCGACACGGATATTACGGCAATTCGTGCTCGTGTCATCCGTGTTAAGCCAGCGAGTTGGTCTTTCATCTGTACAGGTGCACAGTACCATTTCGTTGGTTGCATATAAACCCTCAACGGTGCGGTTTTGAGGAGGGTTTAGTAAAGTACCATCATCCCAATAAGGGCACGAAGATTCCCTATCCTCCCAGAGCTTTTCAAAGTCTTCCCGGGTGTAGTCATGCGTGTATCTCGCCACCCGCGGACAAATTGCCCGAAACTCTGCAATGCTGTAGTTGCACGCATGGAGCACAGAGTCCCAGAGATCCCCCCTATACGATCCCAGGTCGTAATTGTTCAGTTCATGGCAAACCAACTTTGCATATGCTATCTCAGAAACCGATTTGCCCCAGTCATCGACAGCGTAGACATCTGCTCCGCAATGAACGAGGCGAATCAGTGCCTTTTGCCAACCAAGTTCAGACGGCCGGTGTATCCGCGAGCGAAAGAATATGTGCAAGCACGTTCCGATGCTGATTCTATCGTCTGTTCGACATCCTCGATTGAGAAAGAATTCAACCCATTCTTCTGGGGCGACAGGAAGCCATGTAGGCGTATTCCCCGCATTACAGAGATTGTACAAAAGTGGGCGATAACCATTAATACGATAGTGGACAACACCGAAGTGTGAGGAGAGGTCGAATAGATATCGCACTATTTCGTAGTCCTGAGACGCATCAGTATCGGGGTAACGTGGTGTTGTGGTTGACTGGTGATAGCATACCGCTGGGTTCCTGCTCGGAGATCCCATGTTGTTGCCCAGTATATCTATGACCCCAGTCCGGCGGCCGCCAATAGTGAATTGAATTGTAGGGTCTGCGCCAGCAGCTAAGAGAGCCTTACTTGTTTCCAAGTTGTCTTGTCCGAGAGAAAGATGTAATGGCGTTCTATAGCAAAGGCATATCGCGGTTAGAAACGAAAGGAATACATGCCAGGGGTGTCCCTGGTGAACTTACGTCTCGCCTCGATCCGAATCTATGAATATGACTTCATCTACATCGAATCCATTTTGAATAAGATACTCACATACCGGCGCATTCCATCCGGAGCTGGCGTACTTTCGTCGTTCAGTAAGTATTTCATCTCAGGGGTGTTCGTAACGCTTACGTAGAGAAGTGACGCGCCATTCTCATTGCAGTCCCGCAAAGATGCTTCTCCAGTAGCAAATAAACGCTGCAATTCTTCAACCGAGCCCCTTTCGGCAACCTTGAAGAGAATTGAGTCGCTAGAGACAATATTGTTGGCCATGATTTTCGGTGGCAGTGAAATGCTGCCGAAGGGTGCCTGATATTGCTGCACCTGAATTTGTAAAATGTTGTTTAGCTTTTGAGGCTTGAAGACAAGTTTCGCTCCGAAATGCCAATCGGTCGTTTGGGCTTGAGTGTCCCGATCAAATTTATTATCAAATATTCTGGATGTTTTCTCGGTCACGGTCAGAGTTGTAGTACCTAAACGGACTGTTTTCCATCTTCGCCTCCAAACTACCCACGATGGAAGTATATGATGAGGCACGCCGACCGAGGCTGTTCGACATTAGCAGTTAGCTTTTCCCTTATGAGACCTGAATACTTACTATGGGTATTTAAAGTAACACTCGTCGACGATGCGATCAAGCTTTTGGTCATATTTAAACCCTCTTCGAGGCTATCATGGTGAAACTGGAAACCAGAAACATCACTTTCTAACTCTTCCACTATCGTTTGGGACAACACGAGTAGAGTGTCTAAGCTCTTCTTCAATTGAAACGCACTTGAATGATTAATATGACCTATTTTCCCGGATATCAAGCCTATCACTTGATACAAACTCTGTTCAAGGCTTAAAGCAGTTTCCGAGTACAAACCACTAGGATTGCTTGGCGGCAAGAGGGTTACCTCTCGGGATGGCTGCGACCCAGTCTGACTCTCGGCACGAGGTAGATAAGATGAGCTAAGATTGGCCGGTTCTGTTCCCGATGCAGTGGTTAAGCAGTGGTTCGAGAAACTAGATCTACCTACGAGTCGTAGTGGGAATATAACATTGTCCGAGAGATTCCCCAGAGCTCTGAATTTATTCGCGACAAGAGCAACAGAATCTCGCTGAGACGGGTCCCGTGCAGGGCTACCATCAGCCTGGACGAAGTCTGATGGTGAAGACTGGGATGCTACTGTCCGCGATGCTGCGGGAGTTGGTAGTCTCGCTGAAGTTCCGGATAGTTGGACCAGAGGAGTGAGCGATGCAACTTTCAGCATGACATCTCCATTGCCTAGAGATGCACTTGTATCTTCATGATTCAATTTGGAGTTCTTCCTGACTGCCCACTCGTCCAATTTCTTATATAATTGTCGTCGGCTACTCTTTTCGTTAGTGCGCACACGCTAAAGATGATGATAGAGCTCACCCTATGCTGAAGCTGAAATCCGACCTCAGCGCTTCGACGACTTCATCGGCAGTCTTACTTTCCCTCACATACAACTGGATGATCGTTTCTCTTCTGGATTCCCACTCTGTCGGCGTGTGGCGATAGCGCCGCTGCTTTGCAGGCCTTTGCGCTGCTGTACGACGAGATCGGGAGTCTAGTGGTGGGCATTGTTCCATTTGGATTGAGGATAGGGAAGCCTTGATTTCTACCTTGATGTTAAGACTTGTAGGTACTCGATAGAGGGGCGGATGTTAGATAAGACAGGATACACTGTTTGAGGTGTTGACCTACCCCTATCTACTACTAATAATACCCTGCATCAAGCCGGTAGATAATACCCCACCGGCGATCCTCAGGATTGAGGATTGGGGGCTCTACTCCCAGTTTTCTATAATTTAGGTTGGCACGTGGGACGGCGGGATATTTTTCGATCCTACGAACCAAGCTATCCAATTCAAACTGCCTTCTAAGCCGCGCCTCATTTACTGAGTAGTGCTATTCCTTATGATGCTGTTTGCTGTCCGCCAAGCATTGAATCCATAATGCTGCAATGAGGAGTGTCCATCTCAAAGAGACGATGAGCCAGCGACACCAAAGGTGAGCTCTCACCGCAATAAACGTCCGAATGTCACCCCCAGAGCAACACCCCAGGCTTGACACCCAACCCTCTGACACACCATGCGAAGATAGGGACTCCTGCTAGGGTCTGTCCCAATTTAGCCATCGGTCCCTTGGATTCGAGGCGGCCCGCATGCACCCTTGTATCAATTGAAGCAGGGATACGGGTGTGCCTCGATACTATTGGGAGTGTGTTGTATCGAAAGCACACTTGTTGGATGAGACTCTGCATGGTGCGTTGCTTTCCATTACACTCCCACTCGGGGACATTCTGTCTACTGCCGGACCCGACCGATTGTCGGCGGCGGGGGCTTTGCTTATGATGCATGCGTCACGGCCAATTTGGCCGGCGACATAGCACAATCCTAGTCTTTTCGGCATCAATGCACACGCAATAGCATGTGCATGCGCAAGAAATATTCATAACAGTCTTGTGAATGTATCAAGCGTGGCTATGACAGTCTATTGAGTGGAAAAGGTACTATTATTGAATCATGTTTGGATAAACCCGCCCTACCTACCCCGGCGATGAGAAGGGTCTGATAGCAAAAGGCTGTTTCTATCACAGCATGGGTCATGCTTTTCACTAGCTGGGCAAGGCTCTTACTTTGTACATGCCTTGGTCTAGTTATAATTAGCAATCTCACCTGACTAATGGAGTTTTGCGTTGGGGGCGAATACTACTTCCTCACTTTAGTATTGGGTGTATAACAACCTCTTGCTATTTATTCCCGCCTGGAAATAGATCTCTATCTAGAATTTGTCGCATGTTGATATCCGGCCTCTCCAACACTAATCCTTTCTGCTTCTATATTTACCACAGTCTAACCACACCCTTTTGCAACTCTCACCAGTTGGCAGATAAGTCTGCTTTCCTCATGATACCGATTTTGTGCCCCCTAACCCCTTTTCAGATAGTATCTACCAATCAGGCCAGAGACTGCACCATTCCATCACCAACACTTTTATTTTCCCTCGCTATCCTCTATAATACCAACCTCCATCCTACGGATCACTCATTCTAGTTCCTTATAGCACATACACCCATCTTGAGCCTCGCTGAATCCGTTTACTTGGACTAGATACCGGCTAGCCAGCATGATGGTGCTATAGCCTGTTGCATAGTGATTTAGACGATCTAAGCACGAAGTGGCCTTCTTCGGTAAACTAGACACAGATAGTCATTTAGTAATGGAATTTCCATCTGAATTTCTAAAAGCGAAGTCGACAACATGAGGGCTGTAGTACATTAAGCTACGACGGACAAGTTGCAAACGTTCATGTGGCGTGGCAGTCTTTTCCTGCTTTGGCCTCGTGGCGCAAGAAAAAAAGAGCTCTTTGGCCCAATCTAAGGTGCGAAAGGTAGCACCACGCTCAGAGCTATTTGCAAAGCATCGTGTGAAACTCTAGTGAAATATGTGGAGGGTGATAGTGCTGAATCGGAAGGATAGCTTTCTTGACAGCATTGCCCCGCCTCGTGACTCCCACAACGACATGCTTCAGGGCAATAGAGAATCAAAGCAAAAACCCTCGTATGGTTCCGGCTCTACGCAGATATGCTTTTTGATTCCCATCCGGACAGAGTCGAGATTGTCACCCGCCTGAAATCTACGTTTGGGTGTAACGGAGTGCTATCCGACTTCGAAAGTCGGACGAATCATGTATAGATCAAGATGACGAAGAGGTTTTTCATGTCAGATAGCCACGCTTTGGGCATGGCCACCGCAAACATGGCAGCTGGGGATATGATATGTATCTTGGCTGGATGCCGTATACCTGTCGTTGTTGGAGAGACAGAGAAGATAAGGTATTGCCAACTAGTTGGTGAGTGTTACTTGGATAGAATTATGCAAGGTGAGGCTCCAGAACAAGAGGATAAGCAAATATCCAAATAGAGTACCTAACGGTCAATCGGACAGTAGGGTTTATATTGCGGTCATATGTGTACTTAGCTGTATGCTTATCCGTTTGTTTCCCTTGTTCCGCTTCCCGGAATAAGGGGCGTTCACACGCCACGTCATGTAAAGTTCGGGCTTTCTTCACAATTGTATTAATTGCTTCTTGGATAAAATGTATACCAAGGCATGAAAAGATCGTGATCCAAAATCCTCATACTCTGGAAAGCTTACTGTTGCTTAAGATATATAAAACCTCGACAAAAACTAGCCATTTCTCTTCTTCTCTCAAAAGCTAACCAAAATAGAAGGCAAACTCATGCTGGACCCTAGTTCGATAAAGAAGGAAAGAATAAATAAAAAGAACTCTCATGCTCAAGAGGTGTCGGAAGGTATGGTCGGTGGATGGCGGTAGTTCTGGACAATTGTTCAGTCGATGGACGTAGCCCGAAAAGGAGGCGGATGCTTAGAAGGTTGTGAAATTTGGCCAAGCCCGTCGTGATAGCGATTAAGGGGAGCTGATAGCATCGCGGCTATGTCCACAACTTTGCGTGCTTCATGGCGATAGGAGTTGCCCGTATAAATACTAAGCAAGCGTATCATGACCCTCAACGTCGAGGCGGCCCACCAATATAATATCCTCTAGGGGGGCCACAGTTCCTTGGTGGCCCGATATAGCCACCTCGTGGTGGTCCCATATAGCCACCACGGGGCGGTCCCATGTACCCGCCGCCTGATATTCAGACTTAGCCACGTTGAAGAGATAGAGTAAATGAGACTTACGCATGTTTCCACCCCCGCCACCTACGTGCCACTGATAGTTGCGATGCCACTCATAATGGTAGTGATAATGACCACCTCCTCGTCCTTGGTGGGACATTCTTGCTTCGTATGTTATGCTTTTATGGTGACTTAATCCGTTCTTCAAAGGCTGTTCATTCAAGTGGCAGTCGAGTCAACCGTTCCAGTTCGTGGCAGAAAGTAGGACCACGAGAGGGGATGGCAGAGCTGACTTGTCGATTTTAATAGTAGCGCCTTCATCGGTTGTTCTTGGGCGGGGTAGGAAACTGCCGATAAGTTGCTCACAGATATCCATACTATGGCATGGTCCAACCAGTAAAAGTGACCTCCATCTGCAACCTGTATATGGTTTTGTACGGCGAAGCTCCTGAAGGATCGTTATCTCCCATGCGTGTAAGTGTTTTATGCCTTACCGGTGTGGGAGCAGGGATGGGTCTTACTTATCACTACATTAGAGAAGTACCAATACATTGCTCGGTTCAAGTACGCCCTTAAACCTAGTCATATGTGAACACTTTTTCCCATAGGAGACGAACCTTCACTTCTAGTATACATTTCCCCTCTCGCTTATCTCGGGATTCTCACGTTCCTTAACTTCCGTCGTGCGAGAGCAAGATTTACAGCTAGAGTGAAATGCAGGGCTGCTTTTGATGATTCAAATTTTCAAAGAGTCACTGCCCTTAGTAGTTTCTGCATTTGGGCGCCAAAGCAGCATGGATGGTAGGATCAGGCTTGGAGCCAAGTCTTGGACTGGGAGAGAGATCGCTCCGCGATGATCATGTCAACCCCCGACATTACGCAACTAACATAGACTGAATAATCCATATTCATAGCCTAACTACACCTAGTTTGGTATGTATTACTGATCGTGGTCGACATGCCAAGGCCTCAAGCTTTATTTAGCTTTGCCCAGGTGACTACCTGTACGATCCAGTATTCGCGGGGCATATCAGAGACTCAGAGGTCCCCGAGTACTTTCTTTAGATCTTACCTTGGCATTATTATCCATGATTAACGACTACGTCTAAGAATATGCCTCACAGTCGGCGATGTTACACCTCCTATCAAGCTGTAACTTCGAAAACTAACTGGCCATAATCATTTCTATCATCTATGAAGCATTTGTTACACTTCTGTGTCTGGTATCGCAACAACCCTTGCCTAGACTTACAAGGGTTATATAATGCACTTTAACCGACTTTTATGCACCTTTACCCCGCTGCCCTCCTTTCCTTTACCGTAAGGGTTTGATATTTTGCGGCTCAACAAACTAATAAAGCAAACATAGCGGATTTAAACATTGCAGAGCTTACCCTAGGTAACCTACTCAGCTCTTTACCTAGCCACTTGCTCAGCCGCTTATTTAGCCACCTACCTAGCCACCCACTTATTTTACCTACTACCTAGGTACTTTGACTATTATTTACACTTCATAGGTTTTATGTATAACAAAATGGAACGAGTAAATCACACAACGCACTCTAGAGGCTTGGCGAGCGTCACAATAGTACTTTTAAAGATCCTTAGCTTCAGTCTATCAATACAGGAGGCCAAGCGAAGCTGGTGGCACAGCCACAAGCCTGTGGCTGAGCAGGTGGCTTGCCACCCGCCCTGTCACAATAATATCTAACAAGTGAACGTTATTACTAACTTGAATAAATTATAAAATAGAATTAGGTAAGAATACCCATCACCCTTTGCAGTGGCTTAAAGTGACAAGGCTGATCAATATCTGCGACCACAGCCTGCATAGCGTAGGGTCACTAAAATCAACGACGCTATTAGCGACTCGTCGAGCTTCTACAATGGCCGAGTCATCGTTGTGGGCGACGCGGTTGCCTCATTCAGACCTCATGCGGCAGTGGCGACAGAACCGTGCGCTTTCCATTATCAAACTCTCGAGCAGGTTTATTCGGGACAGAGGACCATGGCAGCTTGGGAACGCGAGGCTCGCCACTATTCGCGTCATATGGTCCTGCTCAACCGCGTCGTTGGCGACTTCGGGCGGGGCACAGTGTTGTCCCTGCTCAAGACCCTAATCTCCTATGCGATATTCTTGCTATGGAACAAGTTCCGTCGCAGCTACTGACTTAAATACGTACCTTGAAGCACGAGGTGGTTCTTGAGCCATGGTTGCAGCAATGAATTTAGTCAGTAGTGGAAGTGATGTCGGCATGAATTCCGATAGAGTCTCTAGGCTCTGGCTTGATAGCTTATTCTAGATTCAGACGTCTAATCAAAGGCTAGCGCGATACTAATAGTTTCAATAACTTTTTATATACTAGCATGGTCATTCCGTTAGGCGACATAGCAGCCTGTCGACCGTAATCGTTCCCATGATGTAGCGGAGGCGCACTAGCGACGAAAACTGATCGTCCACGTGACCTACGGACCGCTTCGGAGGAGCCAAGTCGGCTAAATCGAGGCGTATCTGGTATGATGAGAGTGTCGTATTATGTGCGTATGAAGAGCAGTTGATGACATACTGAGATGTGGATGCAGGTGTGCGGGAGGAAAGGTTGCACGAGAGAAATCAAGTGTATCAACAATGATCATCGGTATATTAAAACCAGTCGATTAACAAATTGATATCTAGTTTACGAGAAACATTGTTAAAATTGACTGGAGCGTACCAACCGTGTATGTCAACTGATTTGGCAGAAGTAGCGATAATGGCTCAACTGTTGAGGGTATCACCAATTCTAACCGTTATGTACTCTCTGTTTTGTTGCCACGCCTCTATTATTAGCAATAACTTGTATATCAGCGGCCGAAAATAATATTGTCAACAAGGCTAAGAAATTTTTATTTGCGATCACTCAGTTAATACATATTACCCATCAAGGCATGGGTTAGCAGGCTTTGGGGCCTAGTGTTCTGCATATGCCTTGATGTTAGAAGTTTAAGTTTCATTCCTCTAACTACCATATTCACCCGACCGACGAATGCGTAGTTAGGAACAATGTGCAAGATGACCCGACAAGAAACAGATACCCCGTTTTACATCAGAACCAGAAGAATCGACTGATATCCTTAGAAGTCGAGATTATAGACCAATCTCATTCACCCCAACTCCGGGGTCGAAAAATGGCCACCACCTCAGATCAAATGAAAGACCACCTATAATCTCAGAGACATTATAGATGTACAGACAAACCCCATTTTCCTTTCATCGCCACATTCCTTGGTCCACGTAGTGCTCTTTGAGGCCGACAACGACATCTTCAGACATTTTGCGCCAGCTCTCAGTCTCCTGCTTGTAGCTTCCGTGGTGGAACTCCAGGAAGTCAGATGAACGGTTGAATTCGAGGCACTCCTGGACATAGGATAGAAATATATAACGAAACTCCTGGCGGTGTCTGTGGGAAGCCATGTCGTCAATCTCGTTGCGGGTCTTCTTCTCCTGGGATCTGAATGCCATTACCCGACGCTCTTTATCGATATTGAGCCAGATCCCCCAGACGTCCTGTAACTTAGAGAGGTGCGGCTCAAGGTGTCGGCTGATATTGATGACGGTGGGGATAGGGATCTCATCAACATCACACCCCTTCCAGACAGCTAGGGCTGATAGCTCGCGTGTGTTGCGATTTCGCAACCCCTTAGGTCCTCGGGGGATGATTGGAGACTTTGCCACGTCCGTATTCTTAGTACCCTTTATATGGGATGTCTTTTTGCTGGGCACTTCAGTTCTAGGCGAAGCAATGGCCTTCGGCGGGTTTAGTTTGGTGAATAGCTTGTGCCGATTGACTGAAGCCCGCCCACCCTCCAGGATGTCGAGCAGGAGTTCTCCTCTAGTTTCGCCAGATTCGGCCAGATACTTCAAGCCTTCGATGTTGACGGGTCTATCATCCAGCTGCGGCTCATTGCTGACTCTGGGATGTTTAGCAACTGCAATGTCCGTGTTACCTGCAGTCCGTTAGTCGAGAAGGCTTTCCCCAAAGCCGGTAGGTTGACATACAAACATGGCTCATCGAGCTGACGACAGCTCGGTAGGCTAGGTACTGGGGCGCTACAGAGATTCAGGTATTAGAATTGGTTGCTTGTTGCCATGTTTAGGCAAGGCGAGGAATGAAAGAGTCGGCGATACGTACTGTAGCCTACGGCAAAAGGGTTCTGTAGCTCGGTAAGAAGTGAGCCGTGAAGATGATCGAGCATTTGGCTAACTCGGGCCTCGTCAAAGTTGTTGCGAAGATATGCCCAGAAGGACGCGAACGGTTCCTTGAGCTCTGCCATTGCAACTGTGCAAAGTTACCGGTATAGATTTGTGTTGAAGTGAGATATTATGACGGAAAACGATGCTTTGCAGGATAAGAAACGATTGTCTGTTTGTTGCACTGCAAGAGACAAGTAGTGAGAAGATGTCTGGGAGGGCTCTCTAGATAGTGACGTGCCGAGCTGGTGAAGGTGCTAAATCTCAAATCTAAGTGTGTACCTATGTACCTAGGTAGTAGGCAATGCTTCAATCCCGGTTGTTTGTTTTATCAAATATGGGTAAGAAGGTACCTAGGAAAGTACCTACCTACCTATGTAAAGAAGGGAGTCAATTCTATTGCCTTTAAGGAAGGTACCTAACCTCCTATATATGTGCTTATTGCCAGGCACCTAACATATCGAGTGAATTTGCCCTAAGGATCACAGACAATCTAATCTATAGTATTTTAAGTTATTATTTAATTATAACAGGCTGATCACATGAAAATGAAATCAATTAAATAGGACAATGTGTGAACAAACCAAATGCGCACCGGATGTTCAACTGTCGGATAATACTGGTATAACCACACCACATACCAACACAATGTAAACAAAGCCGCTCTTAGAATTATTATATCCACTAAAACAACCAGTTTAACAGAGAACCTACTAAGCTGCCAACGATTCTACCTCACTTCTTCTACCATGAACCTATCATTTGACCGAAATCATTCATCACTACTACTCGGCTCTCCCACTTCGGGTTGCACGTAACCTAGCATGCCTATTAGCGTTATGTGTAGAGATCGCCTACTGCCTCAAGGGCTTACTAGGTTGGGTGGGATTCTTTTTGAAGGTGTTTCCCATTTCTGGAGCCACTCCTGTTGATCCGTCTCGCCGTGTACGTCGCCCCCTTTCATAGTCCTGTTCCGCTCCTCTGCTAGGCCATCGTCGTGCCCGTGGGTCAGGTGGCTCCCCCTCTGTTTGATTAGCTCCGGTACCGTTCATCGTTCTTTGTTGGTCTTGTTCTTTTCGGATTTGTCTGGCTGGGGTGAATAGGAAGGTTCTCTGGCGAACTTGACCAGTGCGCCCATTACTAAAGAACACTTCGCCAGCCACATGCTCGTCTTGTTGTTCACAGCGCGCATCGGGTTTTGATTCACGTACACTCCTTGACCTGTGACCACTGTCACTCTCCCCATCGTTTGAGCTGGAATGGCTATGCTGATGGTCCCAGTCCATTTTTTTCACAACCTCTGCTGCTAATGTTTCGTAGTGCATGTCAAGCTCATCAAAACTGGTCTCTGCGTACCTCAGAGCAATGGGCCAGTTTCTCCCCGGTTCAGGTAGAGAACAAAGCAACAAACTTCCAATGAGAAAGAGGTCTGTTGGGATGTAATCTAAGTAGTCCACCGTGATAAGTTGTTCGGATAGAGCTTCGGAGAGTAGGGTCTCTGCTTCTTTAGTTTCTAATACCAAGTAAGATGATACAAGCGTGTCAATATACCCCCAGTAGTCTTCACGCTGCTCTCTGTGTAGAGTGCATAGATCCCCGAAATATTCTCTCGGGTTCGCAGAAAAGCGAATGAGCAGCTGTAAACTCAAAACCATCATTTCGTAATCACCCATCTCTTTTGCAGTCTGGAGTCCGAGCTGGACCGGCCCTTTGAGCGCCGGGCTAGCTTCAGAAATCTTCCACCCTGGGTTTTCATACTCTAAAGGAACGTACTGGATCAATCCTGTCCGGATAGGACGATAGGCAACCCCTGTGGAAGACTGCAAGTGTCGGAAATAGGCGCCAGTCTCGGCTGGGCCTTGTTCCTCGTTTACACGCGCCTTTTCCAAAATCCACCTGAGAAAGGGTCGACTCTTCACTAATTTTGGGTCGATATCCTTTATAGAGTTCGAAAGGGGCAGTGCGTGTTGTAGTATTACATTGGCTTGGTTAAGATTTAGTACCCTTGTGTTTGTCGCAATCACCGAAGTGAGAAGCCCGAGCAAGGCGAGGTTTGTCGATATTAGCGCTACCTACAGGTAAAGTTAGTCAAATAATCGGCTTTTGACGTGTTTTATCTTGATTGATCGCAAAAAAAGGCTTGTTTAACTGACTTGCTTGAATCTATTGACTTGATTGATTAAGTTAATTGATTAAGTAACTCAAGCAATATATATAAAGCATATAGATTGTAAAAAGTAAAATAAGTAAGTAAATATAAATAAATATAAGTAAATAAATAAAGTAGTTAGTAAGTAAAATAGTAAAATATAAGCTAAATAAATATAAATAGCTAAGTTAATACTAAGTAAATAGTTAAATAAATAGCTAAATAAATAGCTTAGTAAATAGCTATATATATAGCTGAATTAAAAACAAAATGCTACTTAGCTTACTTAAAAAAAAAAGCTTCTTTTTTATTAAAAAAACAACAAAAAATATTTTTAAAAAATAGAAAGATTAATTGAAAGTAATTAACAAGTAATAAGTCAAGTAAAGAATTATTGATTTATCTGCAATCAATTTTAAAACGATTATTTAGACTGGATTGGGTCAATTAATTGACAATCAGTCAAAGTATTACTTTACCTGTGGGTAGCGCTGGTCGATATGTCCACATCAGGGCTATGCTCCGTCCAGTCCGAGATAATAGTGCAGATCCCTTGACTTAAATTCGGGCTACCAAAGAGGGCGTTGAAAACAACGTCGACCCCTCTGAACGGTATAAGGCTGACTAGGAGATCATGCATGTCCCACACTCGCCCCTGCTGGAGAAGAGACTGATATAAGTCGGCAGAAAACTTATCGAAGAATTCGTTAAGCTCTCTTACCGCATCGACTCGCAAGCTATTAGTCATATGGTATGATGACATTTGCATTGCTAATGCGAAAAACTTGATCTATTAGGCTGTTAGTGGGAATAATGTATCATCTGAAGCAGAGGAAAAAGAAAATAACAATGCGTTCGATCTTAACACGGCCAAGCCACAAATTTAGTATTATGATCCAGGCTCAGCCCTCTTCCACAAGATGCTGTCTACTGCACAACGCATAAAGCTAGTACTGAAGTTTCCTGTATGCTGAATTCGAAGCGGACTCACCTGCGTAGAGCTGATATCCTTCACGTCGAGCATCATCCATATGATACCCTTGACCCGTACCTCCAAGACGCAACTACCGAGCCAGAGTCGGGGCTTATGGCCGATGGCGTATTGTTGCATCATATCCCAATAACATCTCAGGAGAGTCATATCACCCATATCTTCTGGGCAATCGTTCCATTCAATAAGATTGGTTTGCATTTCAAGGGTCCTGTAATCACCCTGTGACAGGAGCAATTCTGCATATTGCATATGCACATAAGGGCTGCCAATCTGATCCTGTAAATTCTCGTCAAAGAATTCTCGAGCAGCATTGAAGTGGCTAAGTCGACTTAGATATGCCAGCTGCTCTAGTTTATCGTCAAGGTCGTCATGTATTTCAAGGTCTATATGGACCGTGATGCTTGTATTTCTACTTGGTTCTATTATCGCATCCACTTGTCTCTTGCGTATAAGTTCTCTCATGCTTGAACTTCCTCGGCAAAAGATCTCGTGGTAGTCGAAGCTAATATCATCTGGAAAGTGATGGCGAGGGTTGGGGGAGGGAGGGCCTGGAATCGAGGGACGACCCGGATTGAGGGAGGGCCCAAATCGGGGGTGAGGTTGGGGGTGGGTGAAGAGCTAACGTAGCGACGGCCAGGAATGGCGAGAGAACCTATATGCAAGCGACGGCGCAGAAAGGAAGGAAGGGATACAGAGCGAGAGCGACGGCGAGAGTTACGGCGAGAGCGACGGTAAGAGTGAGGAACAACTGCTAAACTTTGTGATCGACGTTCACCATCAAGAATGCCGTTCCGGTTCCTTTCCCTGGAGATAGTTGTACGTTCTGCCGCCATTTTTTAAATATCAACCGACAAGAAGTATATTAAAAAATCGTTGTTGAGTTTGGTAAGAATAAGGCTCCCGGATGTGGAATTTTGATAATCCTATGTGGCAACGTCAAGCCACAAACCCATGACAATTGCAACGCTCCCCGCTCCCGCTCCCCCAACATCTGAATACTTTGCTTTTTCTTGCTCTGCCACGTCGTCTGGCGATTGCATCAAGTATCTGCCCACTTGGCTATAATAGAGTACTCATACGTCTTTAATTCTTGGACCTTTGGGGGCTTATCAAAATTTTTTTATCTAGTATTGTACGGCACCTTTCATACCATCAATTGGAAATTGGATTTAGGCGTCGCATCACCTCAAGTCAATCTACACCTCGTTATGCCACAGGCTAAAGTGGTGAGAATAAACAGGAATTACGGGAGACATGATGGCCGCCGATATGAGAACATAACCACGGCGGATGCTTCTCTAGCCAATAAGTCCTTTCGGACAGTTACGGTAGACTGTCGATTCCAATTCCAAAAGTCGAAGTGGGGCGTTCTCACCAATGCGAATCGTGAGGTTCATCCTGGTGGCATTGTATACTTGGACCTGACATTCCAGTCTCTTGGTGGCCACCGTCTGAAGTATGCTATAGTTACTGTCACACTAGACGATGATAGCGACGACCTTATGTGGCACACTCCGGTTACTAGGTCTCCGAGCCTCGATAAGATACCCATCCATATCGGCCATTATGGGCCGGAGTAGATCCTGGGCACAGCAAGGAATGTCCATAAGGATGTTGAACATCACTTCGTGCCAGAGGTTAACGCTGGTGGGTTTCTCACGATTGGTAGCATGGGCAGACAATCAAGGAAGGAATTTGACGAAGAACATCGATGGAGCTTCTCGAGTCTGAAGAGGCCGGGCAAGCGCAATAGATCGCACTTTAAAGTCTTGAAATGGGCTATCACCGAGAACAAGCTTGACTCACAGTCATACCACAACAATACGTTCCACACCGCATTCTCATTTCAACATGGCTACCACCCTTTCTTCATTCAGGTCGCTATTGAAGGCCGTCTGAAAAGCAAATGGGATAACTTTCGGAGTAAATTTTCATCTTGGAATGACGAGAAATTTGCTACGACGCTGGTGAACTTCGTGGACGGCAAAGGACCCACAAAACCGCTTGATCAGCTAGCCCAAGGCTTGGCCTATGCCATGGAGAGAAAAAATGTCCTAAAGGCGCCTCCAGAAGCAAAAAACCCTAAGGCTTCAACGTCCCATGAGACTTTACCAACTTCCCCAGTGCAGGAACATCACACATCGCAAGAAAGGGAGGGGACACTCCCAGGCAGCGATAATTCCGAGACACGGGAGAAAGTAGACCAATATGACTCAACGGAAGACAGATCCATCCAGGATCCGGAACCTGAGCCACGCATTTTTAGTGAGCCTAATACGACCAACGAACATAATATACAAGAGAGCAGCAAGCCGCTCGGCTCCGAAGAGCTGGAGAAAAACCTTGAGGATCGCCCTCAGCCTTCAAAGGCTCTCTCGGACAATGAAGAGTCTAGATATATACCTACAAGGGACTGGTTTAATACTATCAAAGCTCTTGAGTTGCGCTGGAAGCTGTTGCTTCAGCACACATTGCAGATTTGTGGTCTTATTGCAATAACGGTGTTATTGGCGAATCAACTGACGCGCAATGGAACCGCGCTCTAACTCATTGACTATTCAAGGATCCTAGCTACTGGTGTTTCATTTTAACCGTTATTGACGATGTTTTAAGTTACTTTATTTATCTTGCTATTAGTTTACATTGTTAATATTAGTTTTCTTTGTTTAAGTTTAGTCTTTAGAATTCGTTGGTCCTTGATAATTTGGAATGTTATGCTAAATCTGCATCTATAGCACACCCTCGTAATAGACACACTTTCTAGCATCTGTTTTCTGGTTTCGTTTTCTATATACACGTCACGTGCAGCATGAAGCAATGAATAAAAGCTCAGAACATCACTTATAAGGGTATGCCACTCGTAGTAGCTGAGTCAAATATCGAAAGCTCGGAATTAGCCAAGAGCAGTAGTTACTAGAGGAGTTTGAGATCAAACCGGGGACCTGTAGTCTTGTAGTTTCGCTGTGCGTGACAGATCTTAGATTTCCATGACTGGCAAGCTTAAAATTTCTGAGTGTACGTTATCCCAGGCCGCCCATCCATCCTCTCCTAGGTCAGAGCCAATCTCGTTGCCTTTTAGTTTGAAAACGAAGGCGTCACCTGCGAAACATCTCTCCCTTCCGTAAAGTTGGGTGGGAAAATTGGTGTTTTTAGGCAAAAAGTCAAGATCGAAAGAGTAAAAGGTGACATAAAGGCCGTTGCATTTGCTATCTGGTCGATTTTCGAGTCTGAAGGTATCAAAGTCTCGCCACTGCCAGCGCTACCCACAGGTAAAGTAATACTTTGACTGACTGTCAATTAATTGACCCAATCCAGTCCAAATAATCGTTTTAAAATTGATTGCAGATAAAGTAATAATTTTTTACCTGACTTATTACTTGTTAATTACTTTCAATTAATTTTTTAATTTTTTAAAATTTTTTTGTTGTTTTTTTAATAAAAAAAAAGCTTTTTTTTTTTAAGTAAGCACTTATTTAGCTATATATACAGCCACTTATCAAGCCATTTACTAAGCCACTTACTAAGCCACTTACTTAGCTACTTACCTAGCCACTAACTTATTTACCTACGGTTGCCCACAGGGCTTACTGTTTTATAATTCAATTTAGGTAACTATGTTAACACTATTGGGCTTACTTTCTTTTTCCACTTTTTTTTTTAAATTAAATTTGCAACTTAATCTTTTATAATTATTTTTTCAATTTAATAATAATTTATTTAAATTTTTATATAAATTAATATATATATAATTAATTTAATTATATTTTAAAATAACTATATAAATTAAATGTAGTTTTTTTAAATTAAATTTATTATATATAATTTATAAATATATTAATTTTATATAATTTATATATTTTATTTTTTTATTAATTTTATTTTATTTGTTATAATTATTATAATTGCTATATAATTTTATATAAATAAATTTTATTTTTATATTTTTAATAGTATTAAAAATAACTATAAATATTTTTAAACATTTTAATTTGTTTTAAATTATATAAACTTTTTTTAATTTGTTAATAAATATATTTATTAATTATAACTATATTTTATATTAATAAACATTGTTTTTATATTTTTAACAATATTAATTTTAACTATAAATATTTTTAGCTATTTTAGCTAATTTTATATTATATAAATATATATTAATTTATTAATAAATATATTTATTAACTGCAATTATATTTTATAATAACAAATATTGTTTTTATATTTTTAATAATATTAATTTTAATTATAAACATTTTTAATTATTTTAATTAACTTTATATTATATATAATAATTATTTACTTTAGATTTATTTTAAAAATTAACTTTTGAACTTTTGTTTTAATAATATTTTAAAAAAGCTTTTAATGTTATTTATTATTTTAAAAGTTTTTATTTTATTATAGCTTGATTTAATAATTTTTATTAAATTTTAAAAACTATTATTTTTAATTTAATTTATTTT
>MU378357.1:0-39225 GCA_022495175.1 Hypoxylon argillaceum | reverse complement strand
TTATTTATTTAATTAATTATAATTTTTATTTTTAATTTATATATTTATAGTTATAATATAGTTTTTATAATTTAATATAATAAAGCTATATTTTAATTTAATATATTAAAATATAACAAATTTTTTTTTATTTTAATTTAAAAATATTATTTTTTATATTAAACTTTATATTTAATAATAATTTAATATTAGTTACAATTTTTACAGTAATAAAAATAGCTTTAAAAATTTAAATTAAAACATTTAATTTTTAATATAATTGAAATAAAAATATTAAATACTTTTTAATTTTTTTAAATATATTTTTAAAACTATTTTTTTTGTTAAAAATTTTATTAATTTAAGCTTTAAAAAATCAAATATAATAAAAAAAATAATATTAAATTTATTGTTTATAATATTTCATTTTTATTTATTTTTTTTTATTAATTAAAGTTTTAATTTTATAATTTAAAAATTATAAGTTTAAATTTTACCAAAAATATTAATAAAACAAAATATATAATATATATATATTATATATTTTAAAAAACTAATTATAATATTATATAAATTATTTTTAAAAATTTAAAGCTTAAAAAAATAGTAAATAAATAATATAAACATATATTTAGATATAACAAACTTTAAAAAAAAACTGTATAAAAAACATACCAACTATTTTTTATTAGCAATAAGCTAACTATCTTAAATAAAAGAAAAAAAAAACTAAGTCTTGATGACTTAATCAACCTAATCCCTATGTGGTCAGGTTACCCACACCGTTTCACTATACTGCCTTCACTGAAGACTTCTTGAGAGGTTATCTTTAATTCTTCACATGACTAGCAGCTCTCAGCACGGATAGATTTTAGGATGTGATGGAGTTCAGATAAAACAGGCTGAATAGGAACCTGGATCCAGCTGTTTGGCTTGAAAGCCACAGGTGCAAAGCTTTCTCAAACCGCGGAACTGATGTTGATCGGCGAGGAAATTATAAGTCATGTAACGCAGGGGTGGTAGCTAAGGTACTAACTATCTAATGCCCACTGTCATTTTCTAGCTTGATACGACTATTAAGCTTTATAGT
Source organism: Hypoxylon argillaceum (assembly GCA_022495175.1). Lineage (NCBI taxonomy): Eukaryota > Fungi > Ascomycota > Sordariomycetes > Xylariales > Hypoxylaceae > Hypoxylon > Hypoxylon argillaceum. The sequence continues at coordinate 38,156 of MU378357.1, read as the reverse complement.
GACGATATTACATAGATACTATATTATACATATACTTCTATAATATGCCTAGTCTCGTCGAATTGTCACGGAACCGAGTTGAAAAGCTAATCCAGAACACTGCATAAGGAGAGCGTTGTCAAGGTAGTAGGCAACTTTAACCGTTTGCAGGTCTTATACACGGGACTGCGACATCTCTTCCGGAGGAGTAAAAGTCACGGTAATTTCAATAACAATCTAAAGTAGTTGCTAAGGAGGGTAATATGTAAAAATAATCGCAAAGTAGCTCCCAATATAAAAACCTTTATACCACCCCTGAGCCATACGTGGCCATGTGATTATGTAATCACATTCACTAGTTCTAGCCTCTAGGTATTTCAATACGCGTGTGGTGGTCCCTGAAAGTTCAAAACGCGTGCATCTCACGGCTGGGATATCATCCACCACCGATAATTTCAGCCTAGTTGCAACGAGAATAGACGCGCTCTTCATTTCCGACTGGTTTTCCATTGGAAATCCTTATCTAGAAGCTGCTCGCATTCGGCCCAAGCCTGCCGGATGGCCTTGGCGCGCTCGGCGCTCCGACAGGTGATATTGGCTTGGAACGGCGGCGGTACGGCCACTACGCCGTCGGCAAAAGTATCGCGAGGGGGCAAAATCTCGTTTCCGAAGTCGTCGACCGCCTTGTTAAAGTTGAATGCCCAGAGTAGACGCGAGACGCTAAACAATACGGTTCGCTCTGCGATGTGCTGTCCAGGGCACACACGCCGACCGAATCCAAAACCGTAGTGGTCCCGCTTGGTGCCGTCGTAAGACTCGCTCGCTAAGCCCTTGCTGTCGCTAAAGCGGGTAGGATCGAAGACCGCGGGGTCGGGGTAACGATCTGCGTCTCGATGGAGACCCCTTGTGCCAGACCTTGGTTAGCGGGTTATTGTGACGAAAATAAGTGTGTAAACAGGGGACGCTCACCAAACGTTTGCTATTACGGTTGCTCCCTTGGGTATCTTGTAGCCGAGATATTCATCATCTTGGGTCACGCAATGGGGCAAAGATAGAGGAGTGGCCGGTAGCCAGCGAAGGGTCTCCTTGACGCAAGCTTGAACGTATGGTAGATTTATAGCATCATCTAGAGAGGGAAGACTATCGCCGAACGCTTGGTCGACTTCTTCTTGGCCTCTTCTCTGGACCTCGGGGTGGAGAATCATGGCTTTGATAAAATTTAGAATCGAAACCGTGGAAGTATCCGCAGCCGCTTCCTGTATTGTGATACATGCGTAAGCAGCTATACTATCATCCCACTTTTCAATCTGTTGTGCTTTATAAAGTTCGTCTGCGAGGCAGGGCTAAAGCTCACGGGTTAGCATTCTTTCTCCCGGAGTTTTCGTGCGTTGCGTACATTACCACCCCCAGCTTTGACGGCCTCTTTCGCCCGCTTCCAAACGTTTACGAGGAATTCTTTTTCGTTCTTGAAATGGTCTTGTGCAAGCTGCCTTGCTGGCAACATTACGTTCGGCAGGTTCTTCAGAAATGGAAAGTTGTCGACTATGGCAGCAGAGTGGGCCAGCTTACCAATTAAATGGACGTTTTTAAACACCTGCTTCGTGTACTCATGATCTAGTGTGTGCGTGCGGAATCCAAAAATCACTTGTGTTATAAGAGACATCGTGGTACGCTCTATATGAGCAATAAAGTCCGCTGGCTTGTCAAGAAAGCCTGCCAGCATTTGAACACTTTCAAGATCCTGATAGGGAACATAGTTCTGAGAGGTGTTTATGTTGAGTGCTGAATGTCCAACCTTTCGAAGTTTGCGCCACCGCTCTCCGTATTCCTGATTTGGTCTTAGCAATTAGTCTTTGAGCCTCTGAAATCAATAAGCTAACCATGAGAGTCCAACGCATGCCACCACTACCAATCTGCTGGCTAAGATAAAAGCTGGGCCGAGAAGAGTAGATGGCGCTTCTCTTTTCTAGTAGGTCGTTCACGGCCATGTCGGAAGACAGCACAATAACAACATTGGCTCCGAGGACTAGAGAGAACACAGGACTATCATGGTGGTGAATAATTGAACGGCAAGTGTTACAATCCGACTGAGGTGTGTTCAACTTACCCGTATTCCTTCGCCCATTTCTCGAATTGGACGTGAATTTTGGTTTTCGGTATTTGGTGAATATTCCCAATAATAGGCAGGGTCGGCGGACCAGGAGGGTATCCCTTAGGTCTATGGCCTAGATTCCGGAATCGTATTGCCAGCCAGCTCAGCGTAAGGGCCCCGACGAGGAACGGGAGGGATATAATAGCCATATTTTAGCGCTATGATTAAATACCACTGAGTGATATCCTGAGGATCTTGACATAATAGAACATTATACTAACTTCCAGAAGTCGGGACTTATAACACTCTTCAGTCTCCGCACTTGGGGAAGTATATAAGCGAATGCAACCTTCTCACAGCCATTACAGTCTGATTACAAGCAGTCTTTACGCCACCCATCGTTGCATGTATTCTAGCTTGTGCTCGCGCTAAAACGTTCATTGTTAGCGAATTTTAAATCAAATCGTCGAGGTAAAATATCTCACGCACAGATACACCTGCAAGGTAGCCAGAAAGCGTCTGGCTACATATCTAATTACTGGGATGAGTGATGGACTAGGGTGGCTGGAAATTTGTGTTTATGCGAGTGCGCGAATAATTAAGGAAGGTGGGTTAGGTATAACCAGATAGTGAACAAGAATATTGATTTCTGCTGGGGTATCTATATGTACGAATTGGACGATCCCTGCTTTACATGTCGATGACTCTATGCAGAATGTCTGAAGCACATATTTCTCCACACAGAGTCATCCTCCCAAGGGTCTCTTGACCTCGCCCTGGCCAGTGTAAATGGAATACATCCAGGAGCAAGAGAATCGATTCGTAAAAAGCCAATATTATGATGCCATTGATAACCCGATACCTATTGACGTGTTGTTCAAAAATGTAGCGAAACAGAATTTATAATAGTAATATCTTGTTAAGGTAAGAATACTTTTTCTTAATTCGCGGATATTGATATATTCAGTAGGATGTTATACGTACATGTCCAGGCCTGGAGGTGAATGTATAGTTTGATGGCTACCTATGTTGCCGAAATAGCATCGTCCCACAGTAACGCCTCAGCTAACTCATCATCCCCAGTAATATCCTTTACCTGTAGGAAAAGATACCAGGAAAGCTGAGCCAGCTCTCGGCGTTCGGGACAGCGATGCAGAACTGCGTCCCTCTCCACCCCTTTCTCTACTAACATATCTATCATCGATTCGAACCCCCAGAACTGAGCTACCGCCATCGCCCAGCCCCCTGTCTCGGGCGTGTCCACCCTCGCACCATACTCCCATAGTAGCTGAAACATAGCCGTATCTTCTTTAGCAACAGCTAGCACTATTGGCGGGGGCCGTCCAACATTCGGCTTCGCACCGGATTCTAGAAGAAGTCTTGCAATAGAGGTAGATGATGTCCATGCAGCGAACATAAGCGGCGTGCGCAAGCGGGAGAATCGATTTGGGCTTGCCCCGTGCCGTAGAAGGAGGCTAACGACATCTAGCTTTCCGTTCTGTACCGCTTTCCGTAATGCCTTGTTTGCACGTTTTCTATTGGGCACTGGTGAGGGGTCTGAATCAAGAAAGTATTGTACCATGTCGATGTGACCTTCGGATGCACAACGGCCAAGAGCCCATTCCAGATCGTCGTTGAAATTCTTCGGGCCTGTGTTGTTGTGGGGTAGAAGCATGGCAACCCCGCGACAATAATTATCTACAACCGACGTTGATTCGACTCCTCGGCGCACCAATGCATATTCCGGGCTGAGATAGTTGTATCGAGTATACTTACAGATCTCACGGTTGCTCTTATTTACGCCTAATGGTCCGCTGTCGATTGCGAAGTCGAAAGCATCCTTGTGACCAAACCAGGTGGCGTTCGTGAATATTTTTTCCCGAAGACAGAATGGTATAGCCTCTGAGGGGTTATAGTTCGGATTGGATAAGAGCAGCAGACGGATCATTGACACATCGCCTCGAAGGGTGGCTGCTGTAAATGCAGACCCGAAAACATCGCTCCGGAGATCGCTCTTGTCGGCGTAGCCCCAATCACAGAATCTCCAACCCTGGGTATTGATGAGTGCTTCCACGTGAGCGTGGCGGCCGAGATAGATGGCTGCCACGCAAAGATCTGCCGCTAAGTTATCAGATGAAGGCTCGGTAGGCTCGGTCGAACGGTCCTGAGAAAACTGCTTGCGAAGAAACCAAGAGCGATCGCATTTAAAGGACAGAAAACAGAGGGACCTGAGAATTTCCACGAGGACATCTTGTGTAGTATCACCGGCCATTTCGCAGAGGTCCACGGCGGTACGTCGAATGCGGCCAAAACGACATGCGGACCCTCTCGCCACTACTGCCTGATGAACCAAGTACTCGATGTAAAAGGGATGCGCGTCGTGACGAAGACTTTCGCATCTTATGGCATCTAAGATGAACTGCGGAAGGGGGCGGGAGAAGACAGTATGTTCCACGAAGAACTTGAAGCGACCTGCGGATGTGGATAAGCAACCTCGAATGCAAGTTTGAGGAGAGCACAAGGATTACCGACGACTAACGAGGCGGAGTCTCATGAGACGTTTGAAAGATCGAGAGAGGGCGATAGCGTCGAACATAGCGATAATAAGCTCCGGAGGAAGATGGAAGAACTGCAACATTGCAGCCAAGCCAGTCAAGCAAGACACGGATAGCAGAGCGAGAGATCGCGAATCGCCTTATACGCTTAGGTTATCAATTCGGAGGCTTGGAACAGTTCATCTCCTGCAAATCCGGTGTAGGTGTAGTCAGTAGGGAGAGAGTAGACCCTTCTACTTTTCTTACACTCTCTATCAAGTAGTTTACCTACACGCCCTGGAAGCCTAGGTGACGTGCGTTGGCTGCAGCCACTGCGCCAAGATGGTATGGAGCCAACCCACCATGCCTTGGCCCTAGTCTAGATAGGACTTGCAGCTAACAACGCTCGGCATGAAACACCCATACTTAACCCCTTTGAAATCAACTCAGATCGTGGATGAGATACTCAATGTTCTACCAATATCGTTTTGGTTGTTAAGTAACGCCTAACAAGATAGAAATCGGCCTTGAGCAGAGTGGGAATGGAAACGACACCATTATTATGCTCTTACGGCCCGACCAGACCTTTCAAAAGCCGGGGCTACTGCTCGGCTCGGTTCATAGCATGTCACAGTTTAGACTGCTAGTAATGACATAAATGACTATTATTATAGCATAAGAAGGGAAGTTCTGTTTAGACTAACAGGATCTACTCTGTTGGCTTATATAGACCAGGCCAAGACCCGTGCCATAGTCCTAACCTCCTTGAGGTTTAGTTCCGTGGCACATATCTCGCTTATCACAACAATAAATTAGGATAAGTAAACCTTCGACAATGTCCAACACGTCGAGTAATTCGACCGATGTGTTTCAGTTCGTCGATATCCGTCCTCTCCATTCTATTTCTGTAGCTATAGACAGCCATCTAGAATAAAGTCGTCAAGCGCGGACTCTAACATGCTATGTTTCGCTTTTCACTGAGCCAGAGAAAATGAACTGAGATGCTAGGAAGCCATTCCTACAATTTCTTTCGTCGTGGCGTAATCAAGGGTCGTGCTTCTGGTATGCTGTAGCTATATACTGCTACAGTGCGTGCAATCAACATTCAAGGTACATGGGTGGTAGTCTATTGATTAGGCTTAGTCTAATGATTTTCCGTTGATTTCCCCCTATATATATCTAGCTAGCACACAGCCCTTCTAGGACCTGGACAAGGAGGCGGATAGCTAGATCCTCTCACCTACCTATTCGATTAATTTTGCGATAAAGTTCTAAAGTCCTTAGATAGCTATGTGATTGTGATCTGAGCATCTAGAATGCGGAGTGTGTTTTACGCAATCCGTCTCAATACCACAACCATATCGAAAGGAGAACAGTGTCAAGTTGGGGGACAGGATCAGCGGGGAATTTGATCATTGCAAGACGAGTAATACGTGATCTAGGTGATTTCCTTGAAGGCCTACGATCGGACGATGGGAACGAATGCCCTTAATGATCTATCATGAGTCAGAGAGAAACGACCCGAAACCAAAAATTACTACAACATCTTCCATTTAATGCGTCTCAGCTGTAGCGGCAGCCAAAGCCTGCGCCAATGCGCCCTCGTGAAGTCTCGCAATCTTCGCAACAGCAGGCCTGTCATGAAGGCGTTTCATCCAAGCCGTATAGTGGGCCCATTGCGCAGTGTCTACATCTGTCGCGACAAGCGAGCCCTTGCCCACAGACTTGAAGTAGGGGATGAACATCAAATCGGCATACGTGACCCTGCCGCCGACTAGGAAGTCGGTGCCGTTCTTGGCGAGATGCCCGTCGATGACGCCGATGACGCGTTTGACCTCATTCTTGTATCTCTCGATGGCGGACGGCAGCCTCTCTGGGTGATGCTTCTCGAACCAGCCGAGCTGGCCGAAGTAAGGCCCTTGTCCGCTGACTTGGAAGTACTGCCAGCTACGTGTCGCGCTCTTTTCCTTCAGTGTTGTGTAATGGAGTTTGGCGTCTTTGTCGTATTCCTCGACTAGATATTCGGCGATGGCACCGGACTTGGAATTTACCAATTAGGCCTAACAATTCGCGTGGCATATTGATAAGGACTGTAAGAAAACCACTTACTTCCCAGATAACTATGTCCTTATTTGGGTCAACTAAAGTGGGAACACGGCCATTGGGGTTTAAGTTTGTATACGGCTCCTTTTTCAGGTCGGGCAGAGGGAGCGACTCGAACTTCCAAGGAAGACCAAGCTCCTCGAGCACGAAGGCCACCTTGTAGGGGTTGGGGGCAGGGCCACATGAATAGACGATCAGAGGCTGCAAGTTTGATGCCATTTTTTGTATCTTGAAAATTGGTGTAAGGCTGCCGGGCTTGTGTATGGAGGCTTGATCTATAACAAGTTTAAGTGTCAACAAGTCGTGCTTATGGTTCTGTAGGAAAGCTAGGAAAGTGAGGCCAACTTATATTTGTGTGAAACATCAGACAACTAATTGTAGCTGTCCATCTGTCTTTCCTGAATTGTTGTAATATCACATCTAAGATAAGTTCTTGGTCAGCTGTTGTTGTAATCCGGACCCGGATCATCACATCCGTCTACGGTGGACGAGAGACCGCGACCGGTCAAAATGGGGTTAGTAATCCAACCTTGACCCATAACAATTGCCAAGGGACGGGAAGCCGAAGCTTGACGGCACTAGAGGCAACGGCCTTCGGACCAGACGGACCAAGATGGACTAAACCTAAAGAGGCAGACTATATTCCGGGGAGCATTTGTAGTCTAAGTCTTCAAGACAATCGTTCGCCCTGTGATCTTTCATTCCGAAGTAATGAACAAACAACAGATAACATGAATCTTACGCTCGATTAATGCCCCTTTTTTATATCACTACCTATACTCAATGGCAAACCTTAATATTGGAGCCCATATAAGTGAAGATGATCTTGCAAATCCACCTGTAAGTCCTTGGAGTTGCTTCCCTTGTCGGCGGCGGAAAATTCGCTGTGATCGGCGGTATCCGTGCTCCCATTGCTTGAAGAGCGACCTCATATGTGGGTTTCCCGTTTCTGGCCGCACTCCAACGCGAAGACACGATCTTCCGTCCTTCAGTTCTAGGAGAGAGAAGCAAGATGATCTCCTGGACCGGCTTCGTAGACTCGAGGGGTTCGTCGCAAAGCTAGGCACGGAACTTGAGGGCGATAATAATCAAGACGGCGAAGCCTCATCGCACGAATATACTCCGATCCAGAATTCGGAGATAATGCCGAACAATGGATCACGGAGTAAGTTTAGGGGCAAGTATACCCAGACTACAGTCGCAGACCTAGCCCATGTTACTCGTGAGCTTGGGACATTGGTAACGCACGACAATGGAAGCATATACATCGGTAACTGGTTATGGGGTGTCATCTCCGATGAGGTGAGTTGTTCTAATTACAGATTTCATCTTAATCAACGGACTAGCCGACTAACGGTAGAGGAGGTGAAACATATCCGTCAAGCCGTCGAGGACAACGGAATTGAATCGGATCCTCTCGAAAAGAGGATCCTTGGTCCTTCTATTCAGGGGGTACCTTTCTTTTGGAGGCCTGCAAGTGCCCTTTCTGAGGCTGCGCAGCCATTGCCTTCGCAGGTCTCTTATATTTGGGAAATATTCGTTGAAAATGTGAATCCGTTCATTCAAGTTCTACATATTCCGAGTATCAGCAGGGCTATCAAAGAAGTGAAAGGTAAGCCGACTCAACTTAATAGGGTTACTTATTTTAATACCCCTTTATGGTGATATCTTCGAACTACATATTTCTTTATATGGGAATGTTAACTGTGGCAATGGTGGGACAGGAAAGTTCAGCCTGATGGCTAGGGGAATGGAGGCATTGATGTTCGCTATTTCTTTCGCTGCTGTCAACTCGCTTCGGGAGGATGAGGTGAGGCACACCCCGAGCGCATTACTTTCCCACTCTCCCTAACTCTAATATTAGGTAGAAGAGAACTTTGGCGAGGACATGCAAACCCTTCTCGCCAGACTTAGACTTGGCACAGAACAAGCGCTCTCCCGGGCTGGAGTCATTAACACGACAGACATCAGCACTGTCCAGGCATTCATCATATACCTAGAGGTAATTAAGCAGAACGATGGGCAAAGAGCCACCTGGACGTTAGCCGGGCTACTCCTCAGGATCGCATTCGGGATGGGATTGCACCGGGATGGATCTCACTTCTCTAATGTATCCTCATTCGATGCTGAAGTTAGACGGCGGGTATGGCACCACATATGTTTCCTCGACGGCCAAGTAGGGGATTGTCAGGTCTTTAACGTAGGTATATCGGAGAACTCGTTCGACACCAAGCCACCATCAAACCTGGACGACACCGATATTGCACCCGGGATGGCTGCCCTGCCAAACCCTAGGGACGGATACACAGACTCCACCTTCTGCATCCTGCGCTGCAAGATATGGCACTTCGCGCGTGAATTTAGGTCTTCAATCAACATTGAACCCTCGTCTAAGGAAACCGTTCACCGACTTGAAATGCTTTCAGAGATGAGAAAAACCATGGCAAAGGACTTGGAGCAATACTTAAAGCCCAGAGAAAACCAATTCCATCTCCTCATACAGACTGCAATCGCTCTAGAATTGTCTAGATTCGACCAGATCATCCATGTCGCGAGCAATTTCAAGTCACCTCGCGGGGAGGACGAGACTCGCAAAGCCTTCGCGCTCGCTGTGGCTAGCCTCGGCCACATTTTTCAGCTGGCAGAGCAGCCGTCCACTTCGCAATGGAGCTGGTACATCTACAGCTGCATCCAATGGCACACGATGAGTAGCGTATTGGTGCGCCTGTCCACCAGTCCCTGGGGCCCCGTGAGTGAGGCGGCGTGGACCCTGGCGAAGAAAGCGTTCGCGCATTTATCCGAAGGCACATCCCGGGACCCGATGAGACAGCCTCTGCCGGATCTCATGAGCGCAGTTTCCAAACACCGCCAACTACAAATCCAACAGCTGCGCGAGAACCCCGCGTGGGCGGAAAAGTTAGCCGAGGTTGGCACTATTCCAGTTCCCATGCCACCCATCCGCAATTTCTCAGACGGACGGGAAGTTTTCGATACATCCGCAACTGAAGAGCGCCTTTTGCTGGAGATTAGTATGTCGAGGACCCGGTCTATGAGTTTAGAAACGGCTGGTTCGAAATTAGCCCGGACATTGAGTGGGAGCGATAGGAGGGATATGTGGATAGATTTGACCCCTTCCTTTGATGGAACTGATGGAACTGACGAGTCCTTTCATCTACCGCATATTGAAAGCGCTTATGGGGATTTGGAAGAACACTCAGGGTCGGTTTCCGCGGGACATGAGTATGAGGGTTTACCACAGGGCCAGGATTCTTGGGGCCCGAATATCTACCCTCATGCCTTGAGCGATGATGAAGGAATGGGTTGGCTAGATTGGGCCAATATTATCAAGGCAGGGGGTGTATCGTAACAGATATTCAATTCACCCGAGCATATAGCCGTCATCATTAGTGTTGAACAGATAAAAGGGGCCAATGCAAAAACCATAGCATGTAGATTTCTCCTACATACAAGTAAAATTCAGATACCGAATAAAAAAAGAGCCCCGGGTGTACATCTATTGGCTTATTTATACCTTATAAATTCGACAACGTGTAACCCTTACCAGCCTTCCAATATATAAACGCCATAGGTAAAGTGCAACGATGCCTCGCCTCAACGCAGATGTATAGCATAAGTCTTCTGCTGGAGTATATTTAATATTTTGAAAGAAAAAGCCTCCCACCTCCATAAATTGAAATCATTATATGTGTCAGTCATCTGAAGTCCGAAGGATGATACATGACACTAGGGCCCGCTAGGTGGACTTGGGAGTGGCCGAGGCCGTACGAGCCAAAGGCGTTCGGGTGCTGAGGTACGGCCGTTGGAACGTTAGATCCGTTGTGCCAACAGTCCCAGAGGGTGTCTAGATCAAATTCCGAATCACCTCCGCTCAATGTGTCAATACCCTGTGCCACGCCGCCGGCGTTTGTTATCCCGCTGCTTAGAGATAGGCTTCCCTCGGGACTCGGTTGCTGCATGCTAGGGGGTATAATTGGCATTGACGACATTTCCGACGGCGCTGTGGTGACTGAGCACGCCTCTTCGCTAAACGTTGAGGTTGTAGGAATAGGGATTGCCTCGCGATTTCCTAGCCGGAAGAAATTACCTACTGGATCAAACCCGACGGTGTGGGAGAATGTTGCTAGCGTTGGGATCTTGCGACCAGGTAGGTACAGTCTTTTAACCGTCGGTGCCCGCTGTTCGTTCGCTTTGTCAAAACTCTCAACAATGTATGATACCCGCTCTGCCTGCTTGTCATTTTGGGAGCAGAACCTCAGAATCGATATTGCGCTGTTAATAGATTTCCGAGCGTCAGGATTATGATAAAGCGACGCAAACTCATTGCTCAATACAATTAGCGCGGCCGCAAATACACAGTGTCTGCTCCATATTAGCCATCATCATGGGTGTATCAAAAGATCACCTACATAACGAATGGGTTGCATTGCGGTAGATAATTCTTATGTAAAACGGCCTGCGTAAGGACTAAAATATGCTGCGATGCCTCCACACAAGTTTGAGCGAAATTCTCCATTTTGTGGGTTAGGCGCGATAGTTTAGAGCTGTTAGCTATCAACCCTGCTGCGCTTTTGTTGAGCAAGCAGAGGAAATAGGGTCTCGTCAATAGCATGACGGAATGGCAATGAAGAAGGTTGACATGCAAGATTGCGATGCCCTGGGTAGCATCGATTGGTTCATTTACTAACCGTCTCCAATCAAGAGATGGAGGTAATTCTCTATTCCAGGCTCCCAGGTGGGTTGCAAGTTCCTGGCCCACTGCGGTTGAGATCTTTCTCTTCGAGTAGACGCGTTTGAGAGTCATCCCAATGATCTGACAGGTCCTAACTGCGGCCTCAAGGGCTGCTAGATGCGTCGCCTTGGTGCGCATGCTCACAGGGGAGCCGGTAGCAGTTCTTGAGGTCTCGAAGGTGCTGTCAGAGCAATCCTCTTCGGATATAGCAGTCGGCCGACCTAGACATGCCGAAAGAAAGCGATCAAGAACGAACAGCGTCCTCCACAAATTTCTGCGTACTGAGCGCTCTTCAGGTTGGAATACTTCCATACTCTCTTCTCTATGGAGCCCTAAGGCAAAAGCAGAGCGAACTGCCATTCCTGGTTGGCAGCGTTAGATACAAGCCACCACAAAGGATAGATACCCGCATGTTTTGGTAGGAAACACGACTCAAAAACGAGGGGTCTCACCATAATAAGCATAAGCCGCGTTTCGCTTGGAAATTGCTAGCATATAAAGAGACATCAAGATGAGAGCTTGTATAGACCAGAAGTCGGCGTCTTCGAAACCAGATACTGGATCAGCGAGACTTTTGGCGCTGCGGAAGAACGATTCTGCACGATTAGCCGTCTCGGAACGGAGCCTGTCGATCACCGCGGCCTCATCACTTGCGGGAAGAGGGGCTGCCATGACCAAACCAACAGCGAATACTAAGTAAAGGAGGCACAGGAGGGACGGTGTAACGCCGAGCGGGTCCTTGTAACACTCCTCGGCAGACTTCAAGAAAGCGTGCTTGTCGAAGACTTCGATGAACCCTGCGGTCTGTAATTATAAGTCTTATATTCCTTTCATGATGAATGAACACGTACATTTGTAAAGAAGGAATTTATTAGGACATTGGCGGTTCGCTGGTCGGGCAAGACCCCAATTGGCCTTAAATCTTGAGGTAGTGAAATTGCATTCTCCATGATCATGTGCCGGCGAGGATCGATCGTGAACTCAGAGGGCCCAGAAATGTTTTCAACAATCATACGGATCCACTGTAGATATGAAAGTGTAGCAGAGTCGCCAATATAGACTAGAAACTACGTCAGCCCCTCTCGAATTATACGGTTATCGGAAGTAAGACTAGATCTTGAGAGATATACTCCTTGGCAGCGCCATCATCATCACGAATCATAGAGGCCCTATTGGATAGGTGACAAAAGTGATTCCGTGTTAGAATTATTTGGGGGATGAACCTAAAAGATGCCAACTTACGAAGTCTTCCTGTAGAGTCCTGGAGCATTCGATTCTGAGGGTAGACCTCGGCCTCTTCCGCAGCCATACTAGCATTACTTAGTTTTGAACGGTTATCGAAATCTCCGTCAGTCTCGGACAAAAGGGGGCGAGCTGTCCCGGCCTGCTTATTCCCATGTTTTACCGACACAGTTCTACTAAAATTCGCCTCTCCCGATTCGGAAAGCTGGTTCCACGGCATTAAGGAGGAGTTGATTTTGGCATTGTCTTGCCCAGCCTGAATAGATACTTTCAACATATTTGGCGGGCCGTCCACATGACGGCGCTTGGTAGGTGGGCTATCTTGTGGGCCTGCGGACTCTGAGCTGTTAGGCGTATACTGACAATCAAGTTGTCGCTTTGTACATGTGTTACACGGTCTCAGACCGTTGCACTATTCAGTGTTAGTTAGGGCGTTTGGGGGATCAAAATGCCTAAGCTAGTTGAGCAAAATAGTTGTCGTCGTGGGATTTCAGCTGTCCATCGGCTACTTGCTGATGAAACCTAGTCGGGCAAAACAAGTCGGGGGCAACTGGGTAATGTGTCTAATTCCCTAACCCCTAATTAACAGTACTTGAAATTCATGTGGGGATGCACACCACTTCCTGTTCCGTTTTGTGTGCCGCTGTTGGCATAAGGAGTTGGTCTCAGGGGGACGGTGCGGGTCGGAAAGGACTCGAGTTTACACAAAAGGATGGACTAAAAGAGCGGAGACAAGAGATACTGACCTTTTGTTTCCTACGTTTACAGGAGTCGCAGGCTTGAGCAGTACGCTGCCTTTTGTCTGGATCAACCTTGGGCCGAGTCATAGTGGTTGGGAAGTCAGGTCACATCCGCCATCCGACCAGGACTACGAAGTGAGTGGCAGGGCTTTAGTTGGACAATGTCTTGATGAGGAGTCGGAGCGGCGCCGATTTAAGGGGCTAGCAAAGTGAACGGTCTCGGATGCGGACAAAAGGGACCCTTCAGCCCTATCGGGGCCTAGATGGGGATGTAAGACTCGAGAGATCTCACGGGGACAATCTACTTGCTTGGGGTGATAGTCCTCTCGGCCCAATACAATTATCGGCGTGCATGTAGTATCAGTAGCGGACCCTTTACGTAGTGGTGTAGATAAGTAGGTAACAACGATATATCAGAAAGAGAGAAGGGAAGAGTATTTCTAAATATGAGATAGGGCGGGATATTGAACCGGGTGCTGGACAGGGCACCCAACCGCCGAAGGCGAGCGCCAACGAGCCAAGAATGACAATACCAGAGTTTTATTTTCTTCTTTGCCGACCAGATCCAGCGCCCGAAATAAAAGAGACAGGATGGGATGATGATGAGATCGGCCACCTGTACTGAAAGGGGGATGGCAGCAAAGAAGAGAGCCAACTCAAGCCAAGATCGAGAGTAGAATGCAAGGGCAGAGATTCGGGGGAGGTCAAGGGGACCCTGGTCTCGATTTCGTTCGACTGCCCATCATGACTGATGTGACAACGAGGAAATTTCATTAGGCGATGGATGATACAGGGCTATGAGCTGGGAACGGCCATGATTGGGTAATGTAATCGTGGATCAATCAACTGAGACTCCCGTTCAGGTCGGGATGGCGGGATGGTGGCGCCAGACACGCATCGAGCGAAACGAAAAGAAAGGCAGAAAGAAGCAAAGGCGCAGTCATTAGTCGCTGTAGTAAGTAAGTAAGTGAGTAAGTAGGCAGGGAGACAGGCAGGCATGTAGGCAGGCATTCAACCTGATTCTCGCTACCAACGTGTACTGCGTATAGCTTGTGGCCAGTTGGTCTACCTACATAGTCTAGTACACGAGAAAAGCTGAATCATAATGTGCTATTAAGCACAACACAGAACAACACAACACACAGCACATCGGGGGCAGAACGCGGCAGGATACAGGCACAACACGACACGACACGACACAGGACTCGCTCGCTTGCTGAAGCAGAGCCGGAGGCGCAAGAAATAGGCGGCTTGTAGTATAGGGATGGATGGGAGACCTGAGCATGTTTGCTGTAGGGATTAGGCAGCATGAGTGTGTGCAGCTTCAAGGTTGGAGGCGCATGTTGACGTCTGTACTCGCATGCAACTAATTCTCATAGGTAGACAAGTTAGATGCACGGTTTCTTGTCAACCGAAAAAATAAAAATAAACCCCTAAAAACAAATTAGTTGCCTATAAGAGAACGTCGCTATGCATGTGCACACCACGAGGTATACTCTATACCGAGCGTAGGTGGTATTACTACGTACCTACGTACACAAATATGTATGTATGTACTGTTGTACGGTCGTAGTGACGCCGAGCACTGTGATATTATGCGTAGTGGAAAGATGATTGCTCATATATCTGCCTCCTAGGCACTCTTGTACGTAGCACCGCGGGAAGCAGCCGACCTCAGTGAACGAATGCCTATCTTTCATCCATCTGCCTGGCGCCCTTTGCGGACGTTCATCTGTAATGCAAAAGGGACGAGATTAGCAAACGACCAAGTAATACGCACTCCTAATGGTCCGATTGGCCAATACATCTCACCGGTTATAAGTTAAGACTTCTCGACCATGGTGGTAGCCATAGTAGATGGATCGACGTCTGCATGTGTATGTACGTGCAGAGCAGTACCTTCCTGCGTCTAAGTAGGTACTTCTGAAATGGGTAGTAGGTGGGAGAGGAGGCATAAGAGGCGGCAGTGTGAGAAGAAAAAGCAGGTGGTGGCGCGTGGGATGCATGTAAGTGTAGTTGTAGGTATGTATGTAGCGACGTACGATGTACGATGACGGAGCTAGTGGTGGTGCTTCAAGGTGGGTGGTGGCGGGGTTCTATCTGCTGGGGTTCAGAATACCTCGGTCTCGGTCTATTTAAGTACATACATATGTATGAGCTATGTGCCTACAGATGCTGTACCTAAGGAGGGCGAAGAACGGTTCGCAGCATGTTTCTTTTTGTACTGTCAGTACGCCAAGTTTAGCTGTGGATCGTCTCTTCCTAGCATATCCCCTGTCTTGTCAGCGTTTCTGTATGTACCTTACCGTCCCGCCCGTCTGCTAAGGATCATCCACTAATGTACCTGCCTGACCCCTAAGGCACTATGGGTACATAATAGGCCGTGTGTAGGTCAGGACAGGGCCTAGGCAATTCCAGGTTTCAAGGTTACCAGATACATATGTAGGTAGTCCTACATGGGTCTTGCGTACTGTACTGGATAGGTAGGTAGTGCTCGCCCAATGGAGGGCTATCCACATTTTGCGGCTCGTTTCACCTTCTTCTTCCTCGTGACCTGCATATCGTCATCAATCAGAATGCTATCGAGGTAGTACATGCCTGCCTAAGGTAGTTCGGTAATTCTACATCAATGCTTTACACAACCCACGAACCAAAACCTCCCAGGGTGTTGGTGACAAGCAAGCTGATCGACAAAGATATACTTACCTACATACGTATCAAATTGCACTTCCCCCTCGGCATATCATTATCCAGTTCCTTTCTGCATCTATCAATTCCAGGCATGTAAGGAGAACTACCAGTCACCCTGCGGTACCATGTTCCACAAATTCACGCATCTGTGGGTTCATGACATTTGATGGACATCCATCACCACCCTCGGCTTTTGTGTCCCTGCGGATAATGCACCCGGCTAGTGGCCGCTCAGAAGCCGTAGGCGACAATTAGTAATTGCATTATACTAAATATCTTGCAGTTCGTTAGCACAGACACCATCCGTCTGATAACACCCCATTATTTGGCCTCTTTTATACTCCAAAACGGCGCTTCTATCTTGTTGCTTTGAGTTCCCACCGTAAGCCCGGGGTTTATAAGCCAATAGCGTTGTTAGATCCCTTTTCGGTAATCTATCGGCAATCTCCTTTTATTCATAATATCGGGATGATATAGAGACGATCTCCGGATACGATCTCTTACAAGAGTGAGTGGAGAATCTTATTCCACGGCGGTATGGGCGCCACATACCGCATATACCGTACCTACAGCCCGTTTCGGTCCGTGATACGAATAGTATGGCATGCTTTTCGTTAAATTTTAGCCACGTGATCGTCTGGCAAATGATATAGGTCATTAGTTCGTAGGTAGGTCATCACCACCACTCCGCATTGTCGCCTGCACTACACACGCTAACATGCCAATATTACTACCGAGACTTTTGACTTTTTGTTTTGATCCAACTCGTTCACGAGAAGCTGTGCTACGTGCTCAGGGATTGCGTCTATTGGGTTTCGGCTCAGTCTAAGTCGAGGCTCTTAGCTTCGTGGCATTCGCCCAAAATGCCTATGGCTCTGGTTACCGAAAGATGTATCACTAACCAACTAACTCGGATGTGGTTTTTCTTGTTTGCACATCCGAAACAGAAATAACTGCCGAGTTGCGGTGACTACGTACGCATTAACGTTATTCGTTGCCTTCTATACTGACTAGTTCTGGCCATCGAGATGCCGGTAGAATTTGGTGGCGCCTGTGCGGTTCTTGGGTTTTAAAGATAGCCAAGTGGCGTTACCTTTCAGCAAGCCCTGATCTTCTATGTTTCTATGGCACCTCTTCTAGGGTAAATCGACATTAAGTATATCTCAAGTTAACATGGCCATTAGTCAACAGCTGCCCACTTCAGCCCCTGCCCCCTCAGAGGCTTCTTACTCTGTATGCGATAATGCCCGCCATGCTGTAGAAGTCCTACTCCAAGCGTGCAAGCTAGAGCTACCTATCGAATTCTCTCAGCACGTTCAGAACGTATTATTTGATAGCATATCTAGTACCGGGGATTCGGTTTGTTTACCCTGCCCCTTACGCCAGCAGGAGGCCTGCGCAGCGCTTAAGGCGCTCGAGGGATGTGCGGTGGCTGCAATCGCAGATCTCCAACACAAGGAGTGTCACAGAGAGATCAAGATAAATCTCGAACGAGTGACTTGTTTTTTGATGTCCGCCTACATTACGACGCTCGATGGCCTCGACAAATCTAACCCAAAAATCGGCCACCGGTTACCTGGTTTGTTGTGCCCATTCTTCGCTCTCTGCGGCATCATCTATTAACGCCATGTGTGCAGATACCGACATTCATAATGCTCAATCAATCCTGTACCGCCGTTTGTCCGCAGGACTCTATGAGACGCGAAATCCAGGTGCTTTTTACCATATTCATGGGTCTCTAGATGCGAGCACGACTCTTAGTATGATCGGCCTGCCCCCCTTCTTTCCCGGTTTAATCGACTATCATCAATGTATCAAGACTATCGAAAATGCCGTCAAGCGTTTTTCTGTTGCAGAGCTAGAGTTACTAAATCAAAGTTTCCAACAAGCTGGCACTGCTGTACTTACACAAGAACAGTACAGGGAAACACCTCACGGTCGCATATTGCACTCGCTGCCCCCTTTTACTGTGCGACCTCTTGAGTTATCTACACCGCCAATCCCACTCGTAGAACCCGGGAATAGAGGGGGCCTGCTTCAATGTCTTCGTGGCATACGTGTCATCGAATTGTGTCGCGTGATCGCTGGTCCGACCATTGGCAGGTCGCTCGCGGCGCACGGTGCATCAGTGTTAAAGGTTACCTCGTCTCAGCTGCCGGATGTGCCATTCTTCCAACTTGACGTCAACGCTGGAAAGCACACGACGTCACTTCACCTCAAAGATCCCGCTGACCGTGCCATCTTCGATGCTCTTCTAGAAACGGCTGACGTGATTCTCGATGGCTATCGGCCTAGTGTAATCGCGCGGCTGGGATACTCGCCCGAAATGCTGGTGGCTAAGGCCACTCGGCGAGGCCACGGGATAGTCTATGTAGCGGAGGACTGTTTCGGAGGGTCGGGCATGCCTGGTACTGAATGGGCTGATCGCGCGGGCTGGCAGCAAATTGCAGACTGCGTAACAGGCGTGGCGTGGGAACAAGGCAACTTCATGGGTTTGGATGAGCCTGTGGTGCCGCCATTCCCCATGTCTGACTATGGCACGGGCAGTCTAGGCACTATTGTAGCACTAGCTGGCATTTATCGGCGCGCTACTGAGGGTGGCTCGTGGATGTGTCGGACCAGCCTCTCGCAGTACAACCTCTTTCTCCTCTCGCTCGGGCCGTATCCAGCAGAGGTCCAAAATGAACTACGGCGTCGTCACGACCCCCAGTTCTTCGAGCTGCGACATAGCGACTCAGTCGATGAGGTTGGGAAGCGCGCGCTCTGTAGCATCCGCAGGCTTCACCCGAGGCTTTTTGCCGACAGCTTGATGCAGAGCGCGTATAGCTTGGGGTTCGGTGGTGTCGTTAGGTGGCCCAAAGAAGCGCTTGAGATACAAGGCTTGCGAATCGGCCACGTGCGCGCTACACGACCCAACGGCTTTGACACGCCGACATGGGAAGACTGGGAAGAAGATAAGACGTTGTTGGAGAGCTAGTTGTACACTCTCCCTCACCGGTTACTCTTAGAGAGGCTACGTCCGAGAGCCTGCCTGATCATTCGACCCCCCTTAGGTGTCACTTTCCGGTTTCACGGCAGGGGTCAGTGACAATTTTTGTGTGCCAGGTTCATGCGCAGTTTGTGACCCAGTTCGACGTTTCGTTAGATCCGGGTCTATCATCATGTAGCGTAATCGCCCATGCAAGTCTCTCTGCCAATACCCCTATTATGGCATCCGACACTTAGTCATGGAGCAGGTTAGGTCTGGATACTAGTACTTCTATGCGCCTGTGGTAATACGATACACACCGCACGGCATATGCCGCGCTTTTTCTGACAGGTAATATACTAATACGGAAAATCATATGGTCGAGGCCATCAGAATGAGTAGATATAATAATAATTCTAGGTAGAGGTAGCATCTATTGTGGTCAAAGTATGCCGAGTGGAAGCCATGATGAAGCATGTGAAATACACAATTAATCACAAATATAATTACTACCAGATACTGAAACTAGTTGGAAGCATGTATCTCAAGTCAGGGAGCGAAGGATCTTACGGCTGAACACTTTTACGCCATCACCAATATTAGTGTTCAACCCCCTTCGTTGTCAATTTTTATGTGACTAGAATTACGGGTTACGATCGACGACCGCGTTACTGTAAGCTACATGAATGCTGCCGGCAAACCTAGGGACCTCAAAATGACCTTGGCGATACATAGTAGTCTCGTATCTTTTGAATTATCTTGTGACCGGTTTCAAGCCATTATACAACGGCAAATTTTCCAAGCCTGCCCACCCACGCTCTCCACTAGTTACACCGCAGCCCGTAACAAATTCGCCGACCCGGGATGCCGTTCACGTTATGCTTCACACCACCGAAATATTAATAGACAATATTTAAGGCATTGCGAATACAGCTGGCATAGCCATCGATTTTAGAGAATCAGGGGCTTGCAGGATATTACGTGGGGGGTAGAGTAAGTACTTCCACAGTATTCCACATCTTTGCAATCGGCGTTTCTCAAGTATCTTTTGAAGCGGCTTCTGAACACTAATTGGTGGTCTCTGGACCCAAGGGGCTTAGTTTAGAGAGAACCTAAAAATACAGAACATCATATCACCCAAGGGCAGTAGAACGAAATAGTAAAAGGAAAAGGGGCATGGTATGTGGGGAGAATATACAGTAACAATCACGTTCATGTTATGAACTTATAGAATTCTCCTACGTGGGTTAATAGTAGTTTCCACTAATCAAACTTCCCATCTCTTATAGTTCTCACTTAAAACTCTGAGTTGCTGGAAAATGAGTGAAAGAAAGAGGGAGGGTCTCACAATGTATTGTTACATTGATCACGTCCGTGGATATGACCTGTTCTGGACGTTTGTTCAATCCCGATAGGTAGGTACTTATACGTATAAACGGAGCAACCCCGCATATCCATACATGTACCATCCCCGGACGGTGGACCTTCTGCCTTAGGTACTCCAGATACCTCTTACAGCTTACATACATGATAATATAAATAAATGCATAAGCCACGGAGCAACCAACAGCCGATAATCATAATAATAACGCGATATTCTATAGAAAGGCGGCATAAGATCTATAGCTTCGGATGAACTAGCCATATCGCAACGCATTGCATCGCCCCCTGCATTAAGTTAGGTAGCGCATAGACTAAACCAGGTTCCCTATTCCCACCTTCATCAACGCCCCGGCGGCGTCAACCTCCCCGCGTCCCCCCCCACGCCGATGGGTAAAGGCACCACCAAAGCCAGGGCCACTCCCACCACCACGGGGCCGTTCCACTTCGACGCGCTCCCCGCCGAGGTGCGGCTGCAGGTCCTGGAGAGCTCGGACCTGCTCACGCCGACGCGCGAGGTGCGCTGGGACCCGGTGGCCGGGTACAAGCTGCCGTCCCGCGACGGCGGCGGGCGGGGCGGGTGGCGGGCGCCCGCGGCGCTGTTCCTCGTGAGCCGCGCGTTCTGCGCGCAGGCGCGCCGCGTCTTCTTCCGGCACAACCGCGTCGTCGTCTGGCCGCACGTGTCCGCCTTCATCGGGGCCCCCGAGGCCCCCGTCGACTACGCCGCCGCCACCTTCCTCGCCGGCGCCGGCGCCGGCGCCGCCCTGCGCTGCCTCCGCCACCTCGACCTGCGCACCTTCCCCGTCATCGGCGCGCACCGCAGGGACGCCGCCGAGAGGGCGCGGGCCAGCTTCTTCCGCGCGCTGCGGCACGCGTACGCGAGCGGGGGCCTGGACGGCCTGCGGTTCCTGCGCGTCTCGGGCTTCTGGGACGAGGCCCCTGCGCGGGACAGGTTCGCGCACGACGCGGTGGCGGCGGCGGCGGGTCAGAAGGGGTATTTCATGGTCTTGAGGAACTTTGTGCGGGACCGCGTCTGGCCGATGATCGACCCCGAGTGTGGACTCCCTCGTCTCCCCTGGCAACTCCTCGTAGAGATACAGGGACCGGAGCTGGACTTATCGCGATACAGCATCCGGAAGAAAGGGGAGCAGATCCGGGACAAGAGAAAGGACACAGAGCGATTCGGTGAACCCACTGCTTCGCGCTTTATATCTTGGAGACCACAACCTCACGGAGGTTGGGTCGAGGAGGAGCAAGACGGCGAATGGGTTGAAGAGATATGGATCCGAAAGTTGAACAGGCCTTAATTAAAGGTATTCATCCATTACTCAAACGAAAGCACGCCGGGATATTGAAAGCTAACGGACGTCGGTTACTGAAACTGATACTGTAGAAGCCAGTCATCCAAATGTAGGAATGATGATGCCTACGGTGTGCGCCCTCGGATGATTCTTTCGTAGAAGACAGCGTAAGCCCTAATGCTCTAGATGTGAAAGGAAAAGCGCAATCCGAGTAAGGGAGATAATATGAAGGGAAAAGAAATACTGATTAAGTCGAGACGGAGTTTGCAACAACTAATGGTGTTTTCGAAGCAACACATGAGTCGTTATACCTTGTTGTACTAAAGTTTAGACTAATTAAGGCTTCTATACTTGATGCAAAAACGGATAGTTTAATCCAGGGCCATCAAGCGTCAAACAAATCCAAAGCTGATGTAAATGTTATAAGTCTATAGGTTCATTTACAAACAGGCATTATAAAATGTATAGGTACAGGATTACCCCTTTACTTCCAGCCAGTTTACAAGACTAGGTTACCTGGCTTAGATTCTAATACAGTTTTCATCCTTTGCAGGAAAACCCTAGCTCGCTTTTCTTCATCCTTAGGCACTGTGAGACTGAAGAAGTTGGTGCCCGTAGAAACACCTGGTCGGGTCGGGGTCGTTCTCGCTTTAGGGGCTGGTTTCTTGGTGGAGTTTGCAAGGAAATCGATGATATCCACTTTGGCCTTTGGCTTCGGAGCAACACCAGTAAGACTCGAAGGGGGAAGAGCCGCAATTTGTGGTAAATACCGGCCTCGTGAGGCCTTAGGACCTACATTATCAAGGCCTAGAACTTGGTTAAATAGCTCGTCGGTGGTAGGCTTATAGTTAGATGGCAATGGCAGAGCATCGTTGGCGACCTCGGCGGCGCGTTGGAGGAAGGTAGACAGGGGTATGAAAGTGCCCAACGTGTCCTCCACCTTCGCCTGCACCTTAATGACAGCGGCTAGGGACACAGGCAGTGAAACTAGGCGATCCTCGCGAATGGGAGCCTCTCTGGTTGTAGCTTTCTCTGTCTTCTTAGGGGCCTTCGGGGCTGCGATCTTGATGTTGGAAAGGTCGAGGTGAGCGTTATGATTGAAGCGCTTCATAATCTCCTCGGGCCGGCTAGAAGACACAGTGCCCAAGTAGGCTAGGACATCGCCTTTGAGTAATCGTCCGCCAGGTCCGGTAGGTGTCATATCACTAATCGCCGACTCGCCCAGTCCGTTCTCCTTGATAAGATGTGCTACAGACGGGTAGAGGGGATATTTCTGGGGTGGCGCCTTTTCCCCAGACTTCCTCGGCTGCTTCTGTGCACCAGTTTGCTCCGAGGCGGCGGCTTGTTTGGGTTCCTCCTTTTCGGCGGGCGTCTCCTGCTTGGCCGGCTGTGCGGCTTTTCCCTCGGCGGGGATCTCTAGTTGGCTGATGTCGTCGCCGGGCTCTGCAATGACGCCTATTCTAGTGCCAACCTGGATGCCCTTGGTACCATCACCTTGCATGATCTTCATGACGATCCCGTCGTCTTGCGCCTCGACGTCCATTGAGGCTTTATCGGTCTCGATCTCGAGCAGAACATCGCCGGCGGAGAACGAGTCGCCCTCTTTAACCTTCCAACTTGAGATGTTCCCTTCTGTCATGGTCGGCGACAAAGCAGGCATGGTGAAGTTCTGAGCGGCGTGCGAGGCGGCGGACGTGCGAAAGCCTAGAGATAGTACTATGTAAGCGACAGCGACAGCGGCAATGGCAGCGACAACGATAGCGATAGAGCTGCTGCTACCAGAGAAAGTAAATATAATACGAACCTCGAGAAGCAGCATCTTGAGCGACCCGTCGGCTCACCAGCCTCGCAGATAGGCGTGTTGCCGTCGCAAAGGATGCCATTGTCGGCGGTGAGAGAATAATTGAAGCTCGGTTGAACTTTTCTCACGCCGTTAACCTTTCTTTGAATTGAGTTAAAGATTACGGAGCTTGCGCTCTTTTGGGGGTCCTGCTTATCTCCGTCGACAGCTTGTTGGGGACAATCCGAAGAAAAGCAACGGAGTCCAATCGGAGCTCTCGAGGGTGGGGCCTTCACTCTAATTCGTTGAGAGTCCACCCACTTATTCTATTCATATTAAAATAAGTGTACTTAGGTACCTACCGGGTAGGTGCTGTCGCAGAGCAAGGGACCCTCTTCTTCACTCTACCTAGGTACTTACACATGACGCCCGCCAATAAAAATCTCACCGAATCGAAATACTGTACCGTCCAAGTATAGCTGCTTAACAGGTAGCCGAGCTCTTTGAAGCTCTAACGCCAGTCTTTCTCGCCAATTATTCGGCGTCACCATACGCGCTATGCACAATTCGATTTCATAAGACCCAATGGCCTCTATAATGCCCCAATGTCGGGGGTTCACCCATCCTTTCGTCCTCCTCGTACGAAGCACCCTCAGATCACGAAGCTCTCTGGAGTCTTCCCCCCGGACCACGACAAGCTCGCTAGGCTTCCTCACAAATCCCTCCCGACACCCAAGGTCATTTTCATCATGCCGTGCTCTTTGCAACAACAAAAATGAACAAACGCCGCCCACCGCCAAAAGAAGTGGCCCGCTTGCCGCTAAAATACACCCGCTCTCCCACTATACCCATGCCCAGCGCCTTGCCATGAAGTCTCAGCCGACAACCTTATACGAAGCTGCGTCGCAGACGGGGTTTTTGATATCGAGCTACGGGGCAGCCTTCTTCTGTTTCGGCTCTGCCGGCATCAACAGCTGGTTCAATGTGTACAACCTCCCTCCCGGTATTTCGGACTGGGTGCCAGTCGGCTTCGGTGTCGTTAGCTTTGTGTTCGCTGCCCTGGGTACCATCTTTGCCTTGAGACCTAGTTCCATAATACGATCGATCAAAGTTCTTCCAAACATGGCATTGCAAAAAGCACCCGCCTCCCCAAGCCAACCCGTCTTGCTGGAGATTGCCGTCCGCCGGATAGCCCCCATACCGCTACCGTTAAAGCGCATACAAGTGGCTCCAGATTGCGTCGTCCTAGTCAATCGAATGCAGAAGATTCGTACTGTCCGTTCTGCGGAGTCGCTGGCTAATAAGAGCCGGGAAGATGCAAAACGGAGAAAAGAACAGCGCCAATATGAGCTGGACCATCTCATGACTGCCCCTTTCCGTGATGCCCGCAGGGCTTCTACAAGCCTCTTTGATAATATCCGTCGCGGTTTGACTGGTGAGGGATTTGCGCCCGTGTTCATCAATGGTGTTAAATACAAGTTAGACCTCGACGGAGGCTATTCCCTCGATAACGGTCAAGTCATGGATCGGATCGTCAAGATTCAGCCTGACCCAAATTTGGCTCGTATACAATCAGAGAGTCTGACTAAGGGCAAATAAATATGCGATTTATAGCACAGCACATCGTCTGGGTTTGGGTTTAAATGGGCCATGTTGTGGCATTAGATGATGCTTCGTGCGTTCACGAGGGGTCGTGTATAAAGAGGTATGCGTATCTTTACCCGGCAGTACTATTTATACTTCTGTCTATCTACACTAGAATTGGGGAAATACCCACCCTAGAGCACCAGCTATTCATTCAGAGGTCCCAATCCACATTTATAGATGAGGGCCAAGCATGTGTTCCGTGCTCGTAAAGGAGCTCCTGTCGCTTTCGAGTCCTCGGTGATACCAATATGTTCTTGGCGTTCCAGGGCAACAACAACACATCACCCTTTCGAGAATGAAGGTCATAATCTAAAATTAACTCCTCTCCTCAGTCTGTTCCCAACGAGAACCATGGAATCGCCTTCATGATTCATCATAATCCTGTGTAAACAGGTTGATGACGCTCGTGCTAGGTAACACAATGACCGACTAGTTTCAGACGGGATGCTAACTGAATATCTCACTCGCCTCCATGATCGTCATTCGCTTATGAAGGCGATGCGAAGGCAGGGCTTTATCAGCTCTCTATGGCAGAGTTGAGGTAAATAGCAGGTTGAGCAGTTAGGTCAGACAATGCTAACGGTACGGTCGCTTCAATCTCTCGAGGTCATACCTACATCTCTTAACACGGTGCTAAATTGAAGAGATGGGCTGTAGATCATGCCAATAATATATAAATACGGCAGGCGTCCACGACGGCTTCTAGAAAAGCTCACAATATTGCTTACGCAGCTCACCTATTTTCTATGACTTCAGAGGGTCGAGCAATGCTATAGGCTTTTTTGCGAATTCGGAATTTCGAATAATCATTATTCGATGATTTGAACCGCCTCTTCCTTTTCTAGTCTCTAGTCTCTAGTCTCTGGTCTCTAGTCTTTATACGCCGATCGCTTTCTACATGCTTACCAGAGCCACTTCTAGACGATGCACATAATCAGTGTCTAATATCCCCCCCAGCACCCAGCCGGCAATCACCAGTGTAGCGCATCATAAATCAGGAACGGGTGTGACCTTCTTGATCACTTTTGCGGGAGTCCCAATGGCGACGGAGAAATCAGGTATATCCCTAGTGACAATGCTGCCGGCGCCAATAGTGCACCCCTCTGTAAAAATGAACATGTTAGAAACTGCCCCTTCTAGTAAATATCTTTGACCTAATTTTAACGGGGATTGGGAGCGTATGGTATCAGGATCCCTGCCAATACGTGAGATAAAAGAATTGGGAATACATACTGCCTATGGTCACTCCGGGCATGATAGTCACATTGCCGCCAATCCAGCAGTCATCGCCGATGACTACGGGCTTAGCAAACTCAATGCCGTCACGGCGCGACTGTACCTCAGTCTCGTGGGTTGCCGCGAAGATGGAGACGAAGGGCCCGAACAGAACTCGGTTCCCGATCGTTACCAGGCTGCAGTCCAATATCACGAGACTATTAAATAGCGATACAACGCTTGTTAGATCGGCTGCCCTGGTTCTCCTAGTATACCAGAAAAGGAACGAGAAGCACGCAAGGTAGGCTTACTTGAAGTTCGAGTAGAAATTATCCCCAATCTTGATATTGCACCCATAATCAATGTTAACCGGGGGCTCAATAAATGCGCCCGTGCCGACCTGGCCCATGATCCCCTTCAGCATCTCTTCCCTGTCCTTCACCAATGAATCAGGCGTTGCGTCATCAGGGAAGTGCGTATTGTATTTGTTCATAAACCGCCGCGCATTAAAGCGACCGGTTACCAGCTCTGGCGCCTGTGCGTCATATCTATACGTTCTAGTCAGTATTTCACAATGGTATTTAGGACTTGTAACACTTTGGGCCGAGATAAGACGCTGTGTCCGAAAGACTCACAACATCCCCGATATCATCTTCTCATATTCCTCGCTCCATGGTACGTGGGCGAGGCTCTTGGCTATCTCGATGACTGCGGGGTCTTTTCGTGTGCTAGCCATGGTGAAGCCTTCACGGTAGAAAAAGTGTTCGAGTTGCGAATTGTGTCTGTATTCGAAGTCAAATGATAGAATGAGAAGCTACTCAGTTTTTTTTTTCAATAACCCAAATTATTGATGAGATGCCAGTAGAGCTGTACATGTTTGAATCGTATATAAATCTGCCTTTGGTTAGGTACCTAAGGTACCTAATCTATCCGCTCTGGTCCGAATAAGGAATCTCCATATCGGGTTAAGGCTCTCAAAATAGTGACACTAACTACTATCGATCTACATCTGTAAAGCGGATCTATCCACTCAGTACTCGGTACACTAGGCATGGCTAAATCTTCGCTTAAAGTTGAAAGACCTAACGTTTCCTATTTCGTCAAGTAATACATGTATTTCCCATCATGGGTAATAATACTATTTACAAGGGTAATTGGACTTCAGTAGCCGTGATAGCAAATGAAGCTGGTCTAAAGTGTATCCCCTAGAAGAAACATGTACCAACTTTCTCAGTCCTACCCTCCTTTTTCTAAGACCTAAAGTCCCTTAGTACTAGGGCTCTCCTTTCATCGGTACTAATCCGATTAGAATCAAACCCTCGCAGAGAGCGACTCTCTTCGGGCTCAGGCGTAGTGCAGGGGCCAAACAAAAAGCTGAAGTCATTACTCGAGAACGGGTTTCCAAAAATCTAGTTCATCAAGGCGAGCTGCACGTAGATGCTTCTCACTAGGCATCCAGAGTCTTATTCTCTGCCGAGTTCATGCACTCAACCCAGAGAATGCCAAGCAGACGACTGGACATCACATTCTTGTATATATATATATATGTACGCAAAACTGAGGTTACTCCCGTCAATGTCATAAACCGTCGTAATAAGTAGGCTAGCTTATGGCGCACTCCAAGCAATTTTACCCTGTAGTTGCTTTTTCTTTTCCTCCTTTGCTTTCTCTAAATTCTGCTCTAATTCTTTGAGCATGATGTCGGTCGTTATTGCTAGGCCATTGATGGCATCAATCATTCGCCTCATGGTCGGCGTAGTGTGAATGTTGTCGGGGTTCTTGTAGATGATATTGTGTTGTACCTCGGCCCAGGCTTGCGTTACCACCGTCCCGACCTGGATCTCTACTCTGAGTGGTCTAGGACCTAACCCGGCCAACTTTTCTTTGAGCTCTTCAGACATACCCTTCCATTCGACCACGACTTGCCACGACTTGTATCCGTAGTGTTCCCAATACTCAACAGTCCGGTAGGGGCCTTGGGAGTACCATTTCCCATTCACGTGTTTATCAATGTCAATATTTCTCTCTGTAGCGGTATACCGCCCGCCCGTGACCGTACCGAAGACATGTTTTATATCGAAATGCTCCTCAATCTCCTTCGCAACCTTGGGGACGTCGTCAGGGAAGTACAGGCCAATGCGAACCCCAGCCAGGTCGCCCATTTCAGGATGTTCGTAAATAGTTGAAACCGAGTCTTTGAAGTCGGGGTCTTTTCTCAGACTATTCAGCTTCTCGTGCAAAGACTTATACTCCTTGCTTCTCCCTTGCACAACACCTTGAATCTTCTTTCCATTGATGTTTTCTAGCAGTGTCTGGCATCGTCTGCAGGTGGCCCCCACTAGCTCCTTATATAGCCGCTGTGTCTCAGGGTTTTCATAATCTCGAAGGACAGCCCAGATCTCATCAAGGACAGTGATATCCACATCAGGGGTGCTCATTTTGTAAAAGATAGTTACAAATAAGCTTAAGATTGTTGGTAATTAGTCTGGTATATTGGATTGTAGGAAGGTAGGGTCAGGCGGCGATAGACATTCCTGACACTGGCTCTGCAACTCATACGCAAAGTAGAGAAATTATTACTACCCTCCATAAATAGTCTGGAGACAAAAGGATTTCTAGATTTATACTTCCGAAGGCTAGACAATCCTAAAAGCCGGAACATACCTCCTGAGCTCCGTAATCTGAGCCTCAGCGGCTAGTTGGTGAATATAAGCATAGGGTAGTAACATAAGCACAGGTGTAGTTTGGTGCGCGGCAAGCATTGGGGCAGTGAGTATGCAGGAGCTGAGCGATGGTGTGGTGGCTATTAAGAGGCAATAGCTCTGCAGGTGGGCGACATTGCAACCCCAACGAGGCACCAAGGCACACTTAGTTAGCAATGGACTAGCCTCCCTAAGATGCCTAAAGATGCCCATGGCTATTGCAATGATTTTACTCGTTTAAAAACAATTAACGCGATTTTGTGCGACTGTCTGCGGGGCATATAAGTTGATCATGTTGTCGCCTCTGGGCAGCATATTGCCTGCATATGAGAGATTATGGGGAGTGGCAAAGCAGAGGTAAAAAGAAATCAAATGAACCCCCGCGTTCAATGCTACCTTATTCAGCTCTATAACAACACCAGACAATCAGTCCTGTCCCCCCAATGCAAAAGGCTCGATATGAGTATGAGCCATTACGGAATAATGGCACTATTCGGATGCTTATATTGGACTCCGGGCAACACGGCCAGTATAATTCATTAACGGGAACACTAGAAGTCGTTCATATTGACTCTGCAGGAAGCTATGAGGCAGTGTCGTATGTCTGGGCGGATCCGGGACCACCAAATAGCCCATACAATATCCTGATCCGCGACGGCGACGGCGATGGAAGACTACTGGCGTTAAGAGGAGGATCGATCTTTGCCGCGCTGTGTCAGTTGCGGCTTCCGGATCGGCAACGTCGAATCTGGGCTGACCAGTGTTGTATAAATCAGGATGACCCAGTCGAAAGAAGCCAGCAGCTACAATTTATGGACAGGATTTATCGCGACGCATCCCATGTGTTGGTCTGGCTGGGGTTAGACACTAACAAGGAGGCAGCGCTAGCTTTCCGTCTTGTGCATGAGCTTAATTTTGCCCTTAGGGGTCAACTCATGAACGGCCTATCTCGCGATATGGACACGGTAGACCTAGAAAATTACATCAGCAAAAGCCAGAAGGCTCTCCAAGCCTTAACTAGCCGCTCTTGGGTAAGTTTTCCACGAAGATACCGCCGTCAGTTGGCCTCAAAAGGGACTGGAACGCTGAAATCGTAGACAGTTCAAACGCGGATGGATCGTGCAGGAGATAGGAACCAACACACCAGCAACCATGATCTGGGGCGACGCCACGATCGACTGGGATACGCTGGCTAGTGTGTGCGAGGGACTAAAGCGCTATCACCATCTCCGCAGCAAGCTGGGGATTAATACCATATCGGACGTCTCATTCCTGTTCCGGCGATTCATAGAGCCAGATAAAAACACTCACCACGCAAACCGTTTCAATTTTGTATACGAGCTACAAAGGGCGCGCCACCTCCGGTTCAGCGACGACAGGGACCGCATATTTGCGTTTCTCGGTCACTTTTCCCTCTGCACGAACCAACCTCTCGGTTGCGGGCCCGTGTCGATTATAGCCGACTATACAAAGACTGTTGAGCAGACATACATCGATGTTGCGGTGCAAATATTACGGGCAAGGCCGGCTGCGGCTTACATCTTGTTAGCAGCAGTACAGCATCCTCGTCAAAAGCTCCCTCCCTGTCACGCAACTGTAGGGGAGGTAGAAATGAGCCTGGAGGCATGGCCCCGGGATAAACACGGGCTGCCATCCTGGGTGCCCGATTGGAGGTACTCTGAGAGTATAATCCTGGCAGAGCCGATCTGCCCACACCATGCCCACGGAGATTCCGCCGTGAACCTCGAGATTATGAAGGGAGATAATCTCACGCTTCGGGCCTATGGCGTGGAGGTCGACACTATCGAGGCGTGCTCCAGGCCGCTGCGTTCTGAGGACTTTTATAGCAGAAAGACGCTCGATCAGGCAGTCACGACGATAGAGAGGCTCTGGCATGAGATTTGCAGAAAAGACTACTTTAACTTGAATGACTCGTATGTAGACGGTCAGGCGGCGTTCTTCGCGTTCATGCAGACGCTCAGCAATGGCTGCGTTCAGGCTGCAGGGCACGAGTGCAGACCGTATTACGAGGTTTCAGAGAAAGAATGGCTACAGAAGGCAGCAAGGTATATCGTGGAGACCCTTGGGGCAACCGACACTATATCGGAAGGGGTCAAGAACGCAGTAGGTGGCATAGAGTGCGAAAGCCAGCATGAGAGCTGGGGTCGGTGGGCAGCCTCAGCTGCAGAGGGGCGGGTCTTAGCCAGGACTAGGAGGGGTTATTATGTACTCGGACCGGCGGTGCTGGAAGCGGGGGATACGGTATGTATTCTGTTCGGTTGCAAGATGCCATTCTGCCTGAGACCTATGGGCAGGCATCACTTGCTCGTAGGTGAGTGCTACGTCCACGGGTTGATGAAGGGAGAGGCGATGGGTATGTTAGCTCGGCATGAGCTACAGGAGAAGATGTTTGATATTGTTTGAGCTGTCAGCCCAATTCTACTTCCTCCATCATGCACTTTGCTAATTACCTACTTCTCTTGAATATGGCTAAACGCCAGGAGCACTGTGCGCTCGACTTCTTCCGCCGTGAATTCCAAGTCAATACCGCCCACGTTCCTCGCCCGAACCTCACTTTCAGTAGCCCAAACGAAGCGTTGGTGCTCCTCGGGATTTAGCCTTACTGCTGGTGGCGTTCCATTCTCCGTCTTTATGGATACGGCGAAACTGAACTGGCGCACCTCCCCGATACTTATAGAAAAGTTATAGGGGTCCCCAACAAGTCGAGAGATCCGGGCGGCTTGAAGGCCAGCTTCCTCCCAAAGCTCGCGGGCGGCGGCGTGCAGAATGCTCTCATCGTCGTCGTCGCAAGCACCTCCCGGAGGCTCCCATTTATTGGGGTTGGAGTCGCTGGCAGCGCGCTGAAGTAGGAGAACACGAGGATCTGATCCGGTTCCAGTGTCCAACACTAGCGCGCTCGTAGCAATATAGCCGAAATGTGCACCCGGGTGAGCCGCGAGATAGGAAGCTTTAGGGACGGTAAATTCTACGACGGAAGGATGATAGTTAAAGCTAGAAGTTGGGCGGTATTCTGCCATTGTCGGGGTTGGTTGGGGCGTGAGAGTGAGTGGCTAAGCAGGTACATGTACTTTGTTTGCTAGGGTACCTACAGGTTAGGTAGGTATTTGGTTAACATTTGAGCAACTCTTTGTATAAGTTTCGTGCTTGGACCAACCTTGGGTTGCGCTAAGCGGCGATACAGACGTTAAATCAGCGGTAAGCTTGAATACAATACTATTCCATTGCTATAGAATGACTCCTTTTTAATAGTCGTTCTATGTCTAAAAGATTGTCAATGTTTGGGGGGACCATACCATCAGATACATACATCATGCTTACTTATATAGCTGGTTCGCTGTTTGCCTGGCAGGGAGACGGCGTCGCGCGATAGCGGCAGCTGATAGGGCACTGCAATGGCTATGCTAGTGCATCCGCCACCATAATTGGTCACCACATATACAATAGGGACACAAGTTTTGGGAATTCGCCGTCTCCCTCACCGCGTACTTTGTGACAGGGGCAAAATTGTCTTAGAAGTGTAAAAATGGTATTATAATCTGATCCGTCGTCTCTCGTCATACAGTTTTTCTTGTAGGCCGTATGCTTGAATACCAACTTACGATGTATATGTAAGCTACCTTAAGTACCTAGCCCTAGTACTTGTAGTCCCTACCGCGGCAAACACAAGCAAAACAACTGATTCAAATTAATAGGTAACTAAAACGACGAGTTATTGTTTTGCCTGTTGTTTTGTAGTTATTTATAAGTAATTTCCCTATTTTTCTAGATTTCTTTTTGTTGTTTCTTGATGAAAAAAAGCTATGAGCTGCCTAATGATGCTGACAGCTGCAAAGGTGTGCTTAACAGCAGCGCTACCCACAGGTAAAGTCAGTCAAATAAACGGCTTTTGACGTGTTTTATCTTGATTGATCGCAAAAAAGGGCTTGTTTGACTGACTTGCCTAAATCTATTGACTTGATTGATTAAGTTAATTAACTAAGTAACTCAAGCAATATACATGAAGCGTACAGATTGTAGAAAGCAAGGTAGGTAAGTAGGTGTAAGTAAGTAAGTAGGTAGGGTAGTAGGTAGAGTAGTAAGTAAGGTGGTTGGTAGGGTGGTTGGTAGGTAAGGTGGTAGAATGTAGGCTAGGTAGATATAAGTAGCTAAGTCAGTAGCTAGGTAAGTGGCTAAGTAAGTGGTTAGGTAAGTGGCTGTGTAAGTGGCTAAATAAATGGGTTTAAAAATAGGGTGCTACTTAGCTTACCTAAGAAAAGAAGGCTTTTGTTTTATTAAAACAACAACAAAAAATATTTTAAAAAATAAGAAAATTAATTGAAAGTAATTAACAAGTAATAAGTCAGGTAAAAAATTATTACTTTATCTGCAATCAATTTTAAAACGATTATTTGGACTGGATTGGGTCAATTAATTGACAGTCAGTCAAAGTATTACTTTACCTGTGGGTAGCGCTGCTTAACAGGCCACGGGGCTAAGTGGTTGCCCAATATACACTCGCGATGACACATAAAGCCAACAAATTCATAAAAAGAGAAGTTATATAAGTCCAGGTTTTAAAAGAATAAATAACAAGTCAACTCGATTTATTAAAAGTATAAAGTTGTCACAGATTAAGGTTTCCTAGCCTAGGTGTTGTGACAGAGACACCAAGCCAACCAATTTACTGTATATATCTATAGCCTACCTAGGTATCTAGGAAGGTCGTAGACCTATTTCCTGACTTCTTTCTCAAGTTATCATCTTCTCTTCCAGTTACCTGTTAGTAGTCGTATATCCATTCCATATACTTCTTGCATTGTACCTGACCTAGAATTCTTCCCACTCCGTGACAACCTGTTTGTAAGATCTTAAAAATGGAACGATTTGATTTCTTATTTATGCCTTTAAAGACCTGCACTTAGGGGTTAGCACCGCTTCTGCTTAGTCCAAAGGCGCTATTCGTCTGGACGAGTATTGTGATAAAGAACCCTCGGGGGCAAGTGGTGTGCATTGAGTCGGCCTTGCGCACTAGGGTCCAGGGAGGCAACCGTCGGCAATCCTTCGGGACGGGATCATATAACATTGATAAAAAAGGAAGCCCTCGTTCGGCGAAACACTCAGGGATTAGCAGACCTGCTGTCTACCCCTCGGCTTTTAAATCACTCCTGTCTTGCTCTAGGACAAAACTCTCTCTCTCTCTCTCTCTCTCTCTCTTTCATCTCTGATTATCTTCTATCACTCTGTTGCAAGAACTCATCATGAATAACAACGACAGGCGAAAGCGACCTGCGGGCTCTAACGCGTCATAAACTGCGCAAAAGCGGTCCAGAAAGCTGATAGTTGAAGATGACACAGACGAATCCAGCACCGAAGAATTCTCAGAAGCCCATTTCATCGAAAGAGAACGTGCACGGCTACGAGTTGGCGCAGAGAAGCAATCGGCGTTTTTCTTCGTGGAGCGATCGCCGCGGTCGGCACGCAGGGGGGCTGAGTGCCAATTCATTAGCTGTGAAGAAAAGATTCGAGAGGGCGATTACCGGATCGCAGTGTATCCAGGCATGAACAATAATGCAGGTAAGGACGGCTTTTCTTCTTTTTTTCTTCTGCGTACGGTATTTGAAGTTTTATCCCTTCTCCGCTCACTTTGTTTTGCATGACAGACTTTTATCACGTCAGGTGCTTCGAGAAGCTGGCCGACTTTTCAAAACCAGAATGGCTCAAACGACTCGAACCCGTGACGAGATGCACCTTCGGTGACCGTGAGTTGAAGGCCACGTCCGTTGCAGACGGGAATTACCTCGTAGACGGCGGCGCCGAGAAGCTTATCCTTCATTGGAAATCTTCCATGGGACGCCTGATCAACGAGCGCGACGGACTCGACCACACACCAGACAACCCTGATCTCGTCCAGATTATTTTTAAAGCCGGCTCTGTATCCTTCACCCCAAAGCGGCCTGGGGGATTAGATGACTTGGAATGTGACAGGCTGTTAGGCTCTCTTGCCCCGATCGAGAGAGACGGCCCCGGTGGTACGGACGAATGGAACCTTATTGAGGAGTGTTCGCTGGGATTCGATGACCTGGATGACTTGAAGCAGACCGACAGTCTGAGCTTGATGCTATATAAATGGAAATTTATTAGTGTAAGCCTCATCTCATCTCACAAGTCAAAGTCATTGCAGACTAACCTAACCTCGCCAACTTAGGTCCTAGCAACAAGGGAGGAGGGCGACCTTAGTGAAAAGGGCAAAGAGTTACGAAATAAACTTGGCGAAAAGGCCATCAGAGCCATCAGACGCCTGTCAGTCATTCCAATGCCCAATTTCCAGGCAGCTCTCCTAGGAGGAAATCGGGTTTGAGTCAGATCCCAGGGGGTGTATGAGAGGCTATTATTGGATTCCGTTTTGGTTTTTTTTTCTTTGCTCGTCTAACGTCCCACTAGTCTATAGACGCGTGATAGTATACCCAACTCAATATGAAATGATAGGATTTCTTTGAAGACTAACATTAAAACAACCTTATGCATCCGTATAACCTGATATAAGTCAAGGTGAGATAGAATGAGTCTTAGTTTTATGAAAGGTTGAGCACTTCAAGGTTTGCTATATTATTATATATAGAAATTAAGTACCCCTGAATCAACAAATAGACTCCCATGCATGACTTGGCTACTTGCACTGTCACACTATATAGTACTTGATTGGATAACTACTGGATGCACCCTACTGACATTGGCCAATCCAATGCAATGTACTGCTTCCTCATGATCCCGACACCCCGTCTCTTCCATACCTCTTTATCGTCGACGAAGACAGGTGTGATAATGAGGACGTAGTATAGCTTACCCCCTTCCTCCGCCTGTCGTTTACTCACTCCGATGATGACACATTTCGACATCTGTGGATCGAGAGGACGCTCGTCATCAAGAGTTATGTCTTCATCCCGCGGATCGACTAGACCCCAGATGGGCGCTTGCAGTTCAGTTGACATTCCATCATAATCGCTGGGCCGGTCATTCGGGGACCAAACAACGTCATTCATCCAATTGACATCGCTCCCGGGAGCGTCAATGTACCGTATCCCGCCTTCGTATGCCATCCACGACCAGGATGGTATAGTCTCGCTGGAAAATGATGTGATGGGCTTCATAAAGGGTCCAGCCCTCTTCCACAGCAGGCAGCGGTGTAGGTATATTTGTAGCACGCCATAGCGGCCTGTTCCGCCAAATGTATGCACCAGTCTAGCTTCTAACCCCTTAATCGCGAATGGCCTATCACTTGGAACAGTAAGGGCCATGTTGGAATATCGTTCGTAGAGAGTCTGGATGAGTTTGATCTTCTTCCCCTTGACGTAATCTTCAGCCGAGTACGGGAAGTTCGAGTCGCCAAAAAAGGAAGCTTTTTGACTTGTGAAGTGAGAAATCCTCGTTAGCAGTTATTCGTCGCCGAGGCTATAGAGCATGGACAATATAGCAGACTTACTTCTTCATTGTAGTCAGTGTCTCGCACCGCACCCCTTTCCCACATTCCCAGTAGGTTTGCGTTTCAGTGAAATAGACTGTTCGCCGAGATAAAGCTCGCTCTTGCAATACCCAGCCCCTAGTATTCAGCTCGCTCTGGTCTACATGCTTATTAAAATCGTCGATCGGCTCACATACGTAGTAAAGAGACGTATCGCCATCCGGCCCTTGCATCGTGACGTACTGTCGCTCCGGCCGGCTCTTGAGGAAGCCATCATCGAATCCCTCGGCACACGTAGCGGCAATGGTACAGTATGCTGAGCTGAAGACCTCTTCCATCAGCTGTGATTCCCTATTCCAGTCGTCTTTGTCATCTTGGATGATGCAGATGGAATCGATCCAGAGATGTGATACTCGCAGACCGCGAGTAACATGGACTGCGTCCTGGAAAGTCTTTGGAAGAGCGCTGATCTCGATGATTCTTCCGTCTCTTCCTTCAATGTCCCTTTTTCTTGTACAAAACGCTGGATGATTAGTCGGTGGCCCCCATCTGTGTGACAGAGCCACGTATTTCCCGCCCTCCGGTAAAATACATGTGCGGCTCGTGAGCCGAACAGTGTTGGCAGAGTGGTTTACATCGATAACTCGTGAAGGAAAAAAGTTGGTGTTTTTGGGATAACATCCATGTTGATTGCAGCTGTCGATCCACTTGGTAATTAATCCGCAGTGTGCCACGCTTCCAGGATCAACTAGTCTAGGATATCCAAGCTGGAGGTTCTGTAAATATGTGTTCTGAGATTCTTCGTATCAACCTTAGTTATAATTCTCCTTTTCACTTGCGTAAAGCATATATCAAGTTCACTTACCTAGTCCTGTATAGAGTGAGGCGATAGGATGTTCTTGTCCGTCCATTTTGAGGTAGGAGCTTGCTCGAGAAAATCTGAGAAAATCATTTTCATGCTGTAAATTAGCCCGTACAGACTGAGACAGCAGCAATCGACAGAGAACACAGTCCTCCGCCCTCCGTCGTAAGCCTGAAAATGTGTCAGAAAAACTGCAGGTGGCAGACCAAAGTGGTAGATTGCTGCAGCGAGGACAAAGACTGGAAACTTGACCACGTGATAGCAATGAGAAGTCGGATTCAAAGTCAGAAAAGACCTGGCGCGCTAAATCGTTATCGGGTCTGTATTCCCAATCGTCGTTTAACTAACACGACATATAAGCTTCCATAATATTAGGTGATAGTTCCCATTTTACGTACTGCCTATATAGATATCGAGTTTTGTCAAGTCGTTGAACTTAGAGCAATATAAAGTCTGTCTGGAGGTTGAGTATACAATTAAACATACCGTCTGTCGGCAATACCAAGAAGATATCGTCTATTAGTCACTTTTCTGAGCACTTTTGGGCTTGATCTGAATCTAACTTACGAACTTTTGCCAAAAATACCAACCACATTAGCAAACTCCATGCCCAAAGGGTTGGTTGGTTGGTTGGTATATTTGACGCCGGGGGGCCTCTGCGTAGCAGAGACCCCAGAGCCTCCCGAAGGGCATTGAGGGCGTGCTAGGCTA